>RJWM01009211.1:0-69073 GCA_004363535.1 Dasyprocta punctata
CCAGGGACCGAGGAGCAGAGACGGCTCTGCTGTGGAGATGCAGCCATCCTACCTCTACCGCCCAGATTTGTGGGGGGCCGGGTGCACGGACTGGGGTCTACAGGAAAGGCACAAGAACATGAGCACTGGCACCAAGAAAGGTCTGTCTAACCCTTCAAACCAGCTGAAGGGAATGGGGGTTGGGATGCTGGGAGGTTGGAGGCATGTGCAAAGGTCCTGTGGTAGCAGGGTACAGGCTGGCAGGGAGCCTGGGCACCCACAGCCGAGGCCCATCTGTTGGGCTCCTAGGCTTCCACACTCCTTCACTCCTTCAGCTCATCACAAACCTCAACTCCCTGGGTCTCCTGGGCCTCCTCCGTGGAGGACCAGCACCCTGGCCCTGTGGCTCCCACAATTCCTCCCCCCATGCCAGATATGAAATCCCAGATGCACCACAGAGCACATCCACATGCGAGAGGACGGTGCTGCGGGCAGCCTGGCCAGGGCCAGCCAGGATGGTGGGCACTGCAGACCCGCCCCAGGGACAGTGCTCACACCAGGGCTGCTGTCCCCGAGGAGGCCCCGTGCTGGCAGGGGAGGCGACCTCCGCTCCTGCCTGAGGTCGCCACAGGGCTGGGGACCCGCCCGCCCCGTACCCTGGGGCAGGGACACAGCACCCCAGTCCTGGGCCTTGGTGGGGGCTCGGACAGTGGGCGGGGAACAGCAGAGGGGGCTCAAGGGAGACACCCCTCAGGTGGCGCAGCTCCCCGGACTGTCACCAGGGCCTGCCAGGACCCAGCCTGGCCTGTGCACAGGGAATCCTGAGACCCCAGGCTTAGGCGCCCCCCACCACTCCTATTTGTCCAGCAAACGGCTGTCAAAAGCTGCAGCCTGGGGTTCAGGGGACTCCCAAACTCCCTGCTGAGGTCTCCCCCACCCCAGGGTAAATCCAAAAAGTAGGAAAACTCAGGATGCACAAGCCCCGGCTGACGGCTCTTCCCCCAGCACACTGGACGCCCGAGCGAGCTGAGGAGGCCAGCGCTCACCGCCGTGGCCAGCTCCAGGGGGCCTGGACACTCGTGAATGAGGGTGCTTTGCTACCAGTTACAAACCACACCTGTGTGTGAACACTTGGTGTGCGTGTGTCCACACAATCCACACCCAGACCTATTAACAGTGCAGATTTCAGTGCGGAGGGTGACGTATAGTGAGAGCGGCTAGCAGTCTCTTCCTGCTGTTTTCACTCTGTGGGTGCCGTTCGGAACATTGGGGCCACCCTGATGGCCTCGGGGAGCTGGAAAAGCCAGCTCACTCTCCCAGGGAGTCCTCGTGAGGGTGGGCACGTGTCCACAGCGAGCCAGACACTGCCCGGGAGACGGGCCACAGTTCCGGTCCCCGCATCCGTGATGGGGCACGTGCCTGGCTGCCAGGGCTGCTGCCGAGTGACCCCTGGCACTGGACGGCAGACTCAGATTCTTCCTGGGTGCCCAGAGGTCCCCTGTGACACTGGCACCTCGGGCCCTGGGTGTGAGCCAGGGAGGGACAAATCATCATGCAACCCTGGCCATCTCCTCCCTCCAGAGAACCCTCCATGGCAGCACCATGGGCCCCGCCACCCCAGGGCTCGGACCCCAGCTCCGGTCCCCTCATGCTGCTGCAGCACGCCAGGCAGCTGTCCAAGAGGTGGGCGGCAGGCGCTGGTCAGAGGCTGTGCCGGTCAGTGAGTGCCCCTAGGGGCCTGTCGGCCAGAAGGCTAAGGGACTCCCAGCTCCAGGATGGCCGCGCCTGCCCACTGACCCCTGGTCACACTCAGGCTGCGGGGCAGGGCGCGTGGAGGGGACTGGGCCTGAGGACAGCACCAGCCAGCCTGGGGCAGCGACTCTGCTTTCAGGAAGTAAACTCTGCGGGCAGGCGGGGTCACGGGAGGGCAGGAACTCAGAAACAGGGAAAATCCATGGCAGTGGGTGGGAAGGGCTCATACCACTGGGTCTCCGGGAAGCACCCCGAAACTCTGAGCGACAGAAAACCACTTCAGGACTTCAAAATAACAGCGTGGCATGCGGCTGCCAAGACCTTCAGTCAAAGGCCTGGGAGCCCAGCGCCCACCCTCAGGTCTGCCCACACCGTGCCCGCCCGGCCTCGGCCGGGGAAGGGGCCCAGGCTCTGCGGACCCGCCGCCTCCGTCCCTCCGCAGAGATGCTTAAGCTCTCACTCCGTCTGTGCTAAGTGACAGATGGCTGCCAGAGGCCAGGGTGGCCTGGCTGGCGCTCATCCAAGACACACAGCCGCCCCTCCCGGGCAGGGCGCACAGGGCGAGCGGGCGCTGCCAGCTTATCTCTCCTGGAATTCGGGCAGGTGAGTTCCACTGCCCCGGAGCGTACAGTCTTCGCCGCAGAAGTACAGGGACCCAGGGCACCGACGCCCCGGCCACACGCGCAGACACCTAGCAGGAAAACGTCCTCACAGCCGCACCTGTGCCTCCGACAGGGCCAAGCGTGGCACCAGGGGTGGGCAGATTCCCTCTTCTCCTGGGAGGACAGGGTGTCCCATCCACCTACTCTGGTTCCCAGTGTCCCCCAGGTGCCACTACCCATACCAAAAACAGGGACCTCCTGAAGGACAGCCTCGGGGACACCTGAGACCCAAACCTGTGACCTGAGCACATCTGTGACCAGAACATGTCCACGATTCCCGCACCAGAGAGGCCGGCAGGAGCCACGGCTGGAACGGGGGGAGGGGCTGGGGTGGGCAGGTGAGGGGCTGGGGCAGGACTAGGGCACACCAGGAGGGGGTCAAGGCTGCCCTCCTGAGAGGCCAGCAGCGTGGAGGACGCCCGGCCCTGTCCCAGGGGAACCCTGTGGGGTGAAGGAAGGAAGGGGAGGGACAAATTCGGGGTACTGAGGTGACTGTGCCACAGTAACCCCTCCTCCCAGGCACAGTGGGCAGCTGGGACCCTGAGTCAGCAGGGAGGGGATCAGTGGGAATGGGGGAGGCTCAGGGCTGAGCCCAGGGGCAGCGCTGCTGACAGGGCTGGGCCGGACGCCCTCAGGCAGGGGACTCCATGGGGACCTTTTCGGGTTGTCGTTCCCACTGTGTAGCCCCCTGCCTTCCCACTGTCACAAGCCCACCCAGGCTTCCTGGGAAAAGGACCACTCCAGCCCCTCTCCAACAACTTTTCACTTCAGTGTGGTCAGAGGGTCAGCTACACCCACTTCCCCAAGGGAGCTTCCCAGATGTAAGTACCCCAGGGTGGCCCCACGGGCAGCTCCCAGGCACTATGCTGGGGTCCCATGGCCTCCCACCCCGCAGCCAAGGCGGGTGCAGAGTGGGGTGTCGACGTGGCCACTCAGCAACCAGGGACCTGTGAATGGCGGAAGGCCACAGGGACAAAGAGGCGAGTGTCCCTCCCTCCCTCCCTGCCGGGCCCCCAGCACCACCCTGGAAGCTCCGCGGATGAGCCTCGGGGAAGCCACTACCCCCTCCCACGTGGGACCAGGTTGCACGAAGTTGATTCCGGTCACAGAGCCCCAGGGGACCGTCCCAGCCCGCGGTGCACACGCAGGAGAAGCAAGCCCGGAGCTGGAAACCCCGCCGAAGCCCCAGGCCCACGCCCGCGGGCTTGGGAGGCACCGTCGGCCCTGGGCCCCACGGAGGGAGGGCGCACTGCCGGGCTGGGGTCAGGGTCCCGGAAGGGGGTGTGGGCCTGGGAAGGCGGTGCCGGCTATAGACCTGGGAAGGAGCTACGGACCATACACCCGAAAATGGGGTGCGGGCCTGGGAAGGGGGTGCGGGCCACAGATCTGGGTGGGGGGTGCGGGCCGTGGACCGCGAATGGGGTGCGCGCCCGAGAAGGGGGTGTGGGTCACACACCTGGGAAGGGCTGCGGGCACGGGCGCTCTCGGCCGCGGGAGCCGGGGACCAAGCGGAGCTCGCGCGGGGCCCCAGGACCCTCCCGCCCGCCGGCCCCGTGCACCCACCTGGACCTTCTGCAGGGCGCCGAGGCGCAGCTCGTGCACGAACGGGTTCCGCCCGGGGGGCGCCAGCCGCGCGTCGCCCGCCCCTGCGCTGCACGTGGGGAAGGCGCGCGGCCCGCGGCCCCGCAGCCTCATGGTGCCGCTGGCGAGGAGGAGCCGGGAGGGCTGACCCGAGCGGGGCGGCCGGCGCGGGAGCAGCAGGCGGCGGGATGCGCGGCCGCCGGGATGCGCGGCGCGCAGGATGCGCAGGCGCGGCGGGCGGTGGTGACGTGACGGGGCGTGACCCTCTCGTGGGCGGGGCGCGGCGCCCCGCCCCTCTACCCGCGCCTGCGCCATCCGTGCCAGCGGGACGTGCCTACCCCCTCCCCGTGCCCAGGGCGGCGCGGGGTCGGCATTGGGCTGTGTTAAGGTGGGCCAAAGAAGGATAGCTCTCTGGCTCTTTACCAATCCGAGGGACCAGGAAGGAGGAGCGAGCAGGGCGTGCCCAGGTCCCCTCTTGCCCAGGGTCCCCGTCCTGGCCGTCCCCAACTCTTCCCTGACCAGACCCCCGCGGGGACGCGGACGAGTGCCGCGGCAGGGCCTTCTGAGCTTGGGCCCTGGCTGGGGAGAGCTTCCCCAGCCACCCCCGAGATGAGGTCGGAAGGCCACCTGCAGGTGTGGCAGTGACCTCCCCCGGGACGGTGTCCTCTCCCTACGGCCTGTGACAGCCCCATTGTCCCGGGCTTTGGCTCTGTCCTGCTGCGGCCTGGCCCTCCGAGTCCTGCTGCCCTCTGGCCTTGGCCACTTGCTCTTGCCCTGCCCTGAGGGTAGAGATCATCTTGGGGCACAAAGGTATTTCATTCCCGGGGGCCACAACCTCCACCTCAGACCCAAGCGGCCCAGAGGGGAACACTGACCCGGTGCCAAGACCAGAGGGTGTCCAGGCCCGGGACTCCTGCGGCCTCAGTCTTGGAGAACTGAAAACCATATGTGCTAGTTGGGGTCCCCAGTAGCACTTGCTCTACTGTGTGAGAGGTCACCTTTGTGCTGGAGATGGGGTAGGGATGCCCAGCCTGGGGCCATCAGGAGGTGTCCCCAGGAGGCCCCACGAGATGACCCACACTGACTAAGGTCCTTGGAGGACGTGCAGCAGGAGCTGTGCGAAGACCGGGGTGGGGGGGCCGGAAGGGCCCAACCTGGCACCTGCAGCATCAGAGCCGCCAGAGGGCACAGCTGTGTTTATCCCAGTTGTGTTGTTTGTTACCCGGCCTTGGAGTCTCGGAGAGTGTGAGTCAGGGGAGACGGGACAGGGACCCCCCATCCTCCCAGCGCCAGGGTCCTGAGGCCCGGTGCAGGACCCCCTGGCAGGTGATGTGCTTGTTGGGATGGTGACACTTGACACAGGGAAGGGTCGTCAGGAGGAAGGTGTTTGGAATATTCTCAAACCCAGGGCCACCCGGGAAGTCTCAGGGCACGTGTGCTGCTCGGACAGCCCTGGCTCTGGGCAGTGTACGAGGGACAGTGCCAGGTCTCGTGCGGGGGACTGGGGAGCCCGAGACCAAGGCGCCGGCAGGCCCGGGCCTCTGCTCCCTTGGCGGCAGCTCTGGTCCCACACCTTCAGGCTCTGTCTGCTAACCCTGCGCGGCGCGGGGCTGAGGGGCTCAGGGCCAGGCCTTGGCTATGGAGCGCTGTGCTCTGGCTCCTAAGTGCAGCCTGGCCCTGCCGTGCAGGCTTCTCGCTTTCCTTCCTTTGGAGTTTAACTCACTTCCTCTTTTCCCATGTGGTTTCTTCTGTGACCCTCTCTCTAGTTCTGTGTCAGTGTCCAAATGTTTGGGGAAATTCTAGGTGTGTTTCTGTTATTAATTTTAATGTGATTCCTTTGTGGACATGTCACGTCTGTATGAGTCCAGTCCTTCTGTGATCTGTAATTATGATTCAAGTGCATATGATAAAAATATTGCTCTATGTTGGGGTGTTTTATGTGTGCCAGTTAGATCCAATTGGTTGACTTTTGTTTGTTCACACTTCTGTCTTTGTTACTTCTTTTTATATGTTCTATTAATAATAGAAATAGACTGTAATCCCAGAACTCTGAGAGGCTGAAGCAGGAGGATCACAATTTCAAGCCCAGCTCAAGTAAGACCATGTCACAAAATATAAAATAAGAAAGGGGCTGGAGATACAGCCTAGGGTAAAGGCCCTAGATTCAATCCCCAGCACCACGAAAATGACAAAGACTGAGACTCATGAATTGTGGGTTTGACTGTTTTACACTTCTGTCCTGTTTTTGCTTCGCATTTTGAAGCTGTGTTATCTCGGGTGTGTATGTGTACGTACATAGCTGTGTGCACATCGCGATGTGTCCCCCACGAGCCATCCTCCTATTTATTTATTTATTTATTTGGTACCAGGGATCAAACTCACTACCTCGTGCTTGCCAGGCAGGCACATACACCACTCAGCTACATCCCTGGCCCTATTTTTTGAGACAGGGTCTCACTATGCAGTTCAGGCTGGCCTTGAACTCACTTTGTAGCTCAGGCTGGTCTTGAACTCACAACGACCCTCCTGCCTCAGCCTCCCGAGTGCTGGGATTAAAGGTGTGCATAACCACACCCAGCTCAAGCCACCCCCTTTAGAGAGGGTGACGCTCTCCTCACCTGGTGGCACCCCCATCCCGATGTCCACCGTGTCGCGTGTCGTGTGGCCATGCCGGCTTTGTGTGTTTGGTGTTTGCCCGGCCTCTTCTTTCTGCCCCCTTCCCTTTTTCTTTCTCTGGTGGACAGCACCGGCTGCCTCTGTCTTATTCACCCCCCCTCGAGAAGTGTCCTTCAGTGGAGGTGCGGAGATGGTGGTGTTTGCCCAGCCGGTGTTGAAATGCAGTCTTGCTGTTTGTCTTCTGTGTGTTTGTGTTCTTTCCCGGATTTGATGCTCGTGGGCGGCTCTGTGACCCACGGTGGGCTCCTCAGCGCTGCTCTTAAGAGCTCTGTTCTGCCGCAGGGGTGGCCGTGTGTCCAGGCGAGTCGCCCTCCTCTGAGCGTGGCCACTGTTCCCTGCCCTCCTTCCTGTGCCCAGGAGTTCTGGTTTTACTTGGGCTGCAAACTCCAAGGCCTGATGCTGTTCTTTTTGCTTCAAATGGTCAACTGGATTTTTGAAGTCTTGAGATTTATTCATGTATTTACCATTTGAAGCACATCCATTGCTCCATTTAGGTCTGAGGGGTTTTTGTATTGTTTTCATTCTTCACAAAGAAATTCCATTAGTATTTTTGAAGTGCAGAGCTGTTGGCAACTACTCTTCCAGGTTTTGGTTGCCTGTGAATGTTCCAATTGCACCTTCATTTTGAAGGTTTTTCCTGGTGAATACAGAATTTTAGCACATGCGTTTATTTTGTTTGCTTCAGCAAATAGTTTTTTCCCCTCCTTGCCAGCACTTGGTGTGGTTAGACTTTCCAACCTCAGGTGTTCTGGGGCACGTGTAGCAGCATCTGGTGGATTTGCACCTGACCAGGTTGTGATGTCCAGCGTGTCCTCCATGCTTGCCCACCACCTGTGGGTCCTCAGTGACCTGGCCAAATCCTTTTCTCATCTGTTTTTTATCAGTGGATCCACAGAGTTTTTGTGTATGCTGAATATAATTCTTTTATAATATGTGTGATTTGCAAGCATTTTTCCACCCTTTACCACTCTCCTAACATGATTTTGCACTTTCTCTATTTCCTTTTTTTTCTTCCTTTCTTTCTTTCCTCCCTCCCTTTCCTTCCTTCTTTGAAAAACACTGATTGGAAAACTCTTAGAGTCAGTTTGTCAGTTTCCACAAGGGAAGTCCAACTGTTTTCCTGGGGATTGTGTTGACTCTATACAGAGCCATAGAGAGAAGTAATGTTTTAACCACTGAGTGTTTATATCGTGGATAAAACACTCAGCCCTCAGTTCATCTGGGCTTTCCTTAATGTTCCGCAGCGTTTGCAGCTTTCCTCGTACAGCTTCTGCATTTTGCCGGGATACTGTAAGTAACACTTCCGGGCGGGTGCAGGCGGTGCTTTGAATTTGCTCAGCTCTTGCCTGCGTATCGCTAGCACAGAGGTCACTGGGGTGCAGGGATGAGAAAGCAGAGCCCCGGTCGTGTGGTATCCATCTCTGCAGGTTGGCGTAGGTTCCGGAGATGCTGTGAAATCAGCCGCGTGCGCCTTCGTGGCCGTCCCCACCCGCATCTCACCGGGCCGTTCCCTGCAGGCCCTGGCCTGGCCCTTCCAGGACCCTGGCCCGCTGTGTGGCACGGGCCCCGCTGTTTGTGCCCCCCTCCTGTCCCCTCCACCGCCTGCTCCGCCCGCCTCTCCTGTCCTGTCCCCAGGCCCCTCGATGGTCACTGTTTAGGGGGCACTGTCCTCCTCTGTGCCCCCCCCGACTCAGGGCTCTGCAATCTGTAGCGCTGTCTCTGAGGAGAAGGGAGTTGGCCGCCTCTGGAGAGGAGAAGCCAAGGCTTTGGCTCCTCTCCTCCTTCACAGTGACCCAACCAGCCCTCGTCCTGAGCTCCGCTGGCCAGAGATACAGGTCAGGGGCGCAGTGTCTGCCTGGAAAGCGTGAGGTTGTGAGTTTGATCCCTGGTACCGAAACAAAAACAAAAACAAAAAACCCCCAAAACCAAAAGCCAAAGCTCTGCTGGGGTGAGCCCTGGGGTGGGTTTGTCCCGCTAGCAACCAGTGCCCGGTCGTCAGATGAAGCTTCAGGGGAGGGGAAAGTGGGGGCTCCCTCGGGTGGGGGAGGCTGGTGCTGCGACACCCCCCAGGCCAGGGGCCTGCACCCTCCAGCGCCCACGCCTGCCCTGCCTGCAGGTCCGCACCGCATGGCCGTGCACAGGGTGGGGTGGGCGCGGCCGCACCCTTTCCTCTGCTCGCTCTGTCTTGTACCCCCACCCACACACACCCCGCCCACGGGTGTGGGCTCCCACAGGTGGCTGGGGATGCTGCTCTCGGAAGCCACGTGGCCAGGGGGGCGGCCTGTCTCACGGTGGGGCTCTGTCTGAAGAGGGTCCCCTGCACTGTCGCAGGGAGCCCTGGTGTGGGCAGAGGCCACCTGTGTGGGCAGCGCAGCTGCCCTCGTGTCCCCCGCCAGGGTTCCGGGAGACACGGCCTGACCCGGAGTGGACTGTGCTGGCAGCCGTGTCTCCACGCTGGAAGGAGGAGTTTCCTAGAGCACCCCATGTGGAGCCGGCCTCTGCTGGTTTGGGCTTTGTCTGCTTTTGCTTGTTTTGTTTTATTTTGAGACAGGATGTCGTTAAGTTGCTAAGTCGCACTTGCCGTCCTCCTGCGTCAGCCTCCCCCCGGCTAGCAGGGATCAGAGGTGAGCGCTAGGTACCGGCTACTGGCTGGGTCCGAAGTTGCCGCACTGTTCGTTGAGACAAAGGCTTGCGTGGGCGATGGTTTTCCTACAGGTTTCTGAGGTCCTTCTGCTCCTGCTCAGAGCCACAGGACCCTGGGGGACCTGTTTGTGGCTCAGGGAGACTCTGGTGCGAGGACCGAGGCAGTCACAGACCTTCCATCTCAGAGAGGTCACGCGCAGGGGCGGCCTGGCCCTGCCGGACCTGGGGCGAGGGAACGCGGAGTGGCCGGGGCCTCTCACCACTGCTCAGGCTTCCTGGGGCTTGGGGGAAGCTCGGGGTACCGAGAGTGCCCCAAGCGTGTGGGGGATCTGGGCCCACCGCTGGGTCCGGCTAGGTCCTGGATGGCCGTGCCTCTCCTGAGGTGCTGGGCACGACCCAGCTGTGGACCAGGTGGCTGGGGAGACGGCCCGATCGGCCCTGTGCTGCGAAGGCTTGGATTCCTCCATCCCTGGCACCCAGAGCAAGGCGCTGTGCCTCCTTGAGCCACCTCTGGCTGAGTATTGGGGACCCAGACCCACACGTCAGACAGCCAAAGCCATGCCGCTGGCGTGGGCACGCAGACCTCGGGGCACCTGTCCCTGCCTGGTCTGAAGGGAGACCCTGCTCATTTCCCCCAAGGCCGTGAAATGTGTTTGCTTACCCTGTGTAGCCACTACATTGGGGTTAAGTCAGGGTCCTTGCTGGGGCTCGCTGGAGCCTGGACCTTTGATGCTGAGGGCCGGCTGTGGAGAGCTGGGCCCGGGCAGTGCTGCTGGAGCCTGCGGGTCTTCTGCCATGGGTCAGCCCTTGAGGGCACCGTGGGTCCCAGCCCCTGCTGCTTCCTCTTCACTCCTGGGCCGTGGGGACCACGCGTTCCTGCCGAAGCCACAGGCCAGCCTAGCAGGGGCCGGAGCTGTCCTCTCCGTGGGTCATTATCGCGGGTGTTTGTCACAGTAACCGAAAGCTGCAAGTTGGTGCTTGGGTGTTAAACAAAGTATCATCGAGCGAGCGCATCAGAGCCAAGTGGCCAGGGAGCCTGCAGGCCCAGTGCGGAGGGGTTTCTCTCCTCAGGTCCTGTTCTGGCTCAGAAAGTGCTCTCAGTAAAAGCGGGGGCCAAACAGACTCAAGTGTTCACGCTTACGACAGCTTTGCGAGTCTGTCTTCTCCCTCTTCTGCCTCCACTTCCTCCGTCTCTTCCTCGTTGGCATCTTCTTCTTTCTGCCTGCCAAGCTGTGTGAATCATTGTTTTCACACTGCTGGGGTTCGAACCCGGCTTCAAGTCGGCCGGGTCAGGACCCACACTGAACCCAGTCGTTAAGTTTTCTGTTCCAACCTCATCGTCTGCTCTGAGCGCTGCAGTCCGGTTTCTCACAGTGCCCGAGTCAGTGGACATGGACTCCAGGGACGCACGTGTGTCACGTGATGGGCACTGCGCGTTCTCACGTTGTGGACTCTGAGCACCAGTGTCTCAAGGGGCTGTACCGTCCTCTGGCGTCAGACTCGGTGGCCCTGGACGGTCGGGACCGTTTCATTGGAGGCTGCTGGTGAGCACTGCGCTGAGCGCTGGGGAGCCCCCTCCCAGACTCCAGGACCTCCCCTGGGGGTGGCCGCGCTGGCCTGGCGGGAGCCAAGAGAAAGGAGGCCACGCTGGGTGACAGAGCCCATGTCAGGCCGCTGCAGGCGCAGGGCCAGCCCTCGCGGAAGCCACACTCAGGGTCACCCGGGCTGAGGGCAGGCTGCCGTGGTCCCAGGCTGGGCCCTGCAGAGCTGGCCAGCAGCCCGGGGCGGAAGCACTCAGGGCGGGCGTCTTTGAAGTGTTCCCGGCCGTGAGCTGTAAACTCTGCAGTCCTCGCGGTGGATAACAGCCCTCTCCACACCTCTTCCAGGTTAATCATTGACTTCCTGTTGGGAATTTGGAAGCACCCCCTCCTGGGGGAGCCCCCTCCGTGTCCAGGAAAAACGCTGGGGACAGTCCCCATTGGACCTCAGGGGCTAGTGGCCTTTTGGAGCCACTGGGAAATGGGGGCCATGGGGAGCGTGAAGGTGCCTCTGCCTCCCCTCGAAACCTGGTGCTCGAGTTTGATGGCACAGAGACCCCTTCCCGGCATCCAGAGCCGCCAGACGCACTCAGGAGTGGGCGGGGCAGTGGCGGCGCCCGCATATCCCAGAAAGGAGAGGCAGCCACGTGGGCGCGTGGGCTGTCTGTCTCTGTGCGAGTGGAGGTCGTGGCCTCGCCAGGTGCAGTGTCCTCCTGGAAAGTGGCCCCATCGGCCGGGACGTTGCATGGTGGACAGGACTGGACCTGTGAGGGCCGCTCTGCACCCTGCCCGCCCCCCAGCTGGGCTGGATGGCGCCTTCCCCTGCAGTCGTGTGGCCCCGGGCCACCCCTTGCTGGACTCAGAGCCCTGCTCTGTCAGGTCCCCACCCCTCCACCCAGTGTCCCCGTGTCCCCTGTCCTGTCCACCTGTCTACAGTGAGGGCTAGCTGGCCTGGGGACTTCGGGTGGGCTTGGGGCTCAGCTAATCTGCAGTTCCTCATGAGGCTGGGGTCCCCTGGGGTCCCCAGACGATGGCCTGGGGTAGACTGGGGGCCAAGAGGCTGAGGAGGTTTGCAGGTGTTTAACTATAGACTTGAAGTTCAGGTGCGCCATTTTATTTGACAACAGAACTGTTCACATTTTATTTTCAATTCAGTTTTCCAATTTTATTTTACATTTGGTGTGAAAGTGTCCCCTAACAAAAGCCCTTCTCAGCGTTGCCGGCTTTCCAGTGGCTGAGCTGTGGCACCTTGCTGCCTGGGAGGCCAGCAGCACCTCGGCGACAGGCGGGCAGCCAGGCCTGCGGTGTCAGCAGAGGCCGCCTTCGGACAGACGCCAGCCATGGCCATTGACAGCCCGGTGCAGCTGGGCAGAGCGGGCTCATCTCAGTGACCCCACTGAGCTCCGTTAGAGTGGGAAGGGCTGAGCTGGGTGGACTGAGGCTTCCGATCTTTGCACTGAAAACCCAGACGCCGGCCCTGGCAGGCAGCCAGCAGCTGGCACGGGCGGACCTGGCCACTTGGAAGAGCAGGCCTCATTCACCGCGGCCGAGCCCGGGGTGGCCGCCCCACTCTCCCGCCGCGGCTGGGCTGGGACGCTGGCCCAGCCCCACACACAGACCCCTCTGTCCCCGGCTGGCCGCTGGCCAGGCGCCCTGGCCCGGGCAATGAGGCCCCCCGGCGGGTGTGCCAGCTCAGCCTGGGAGCCCGCTGCCACACAAGCGCGCCGTGACAGGCTGGCCGTCCCTGGACAGCAGGGCCCCAGCCTGCAGCCTGCAGGCGACAGCGGACTCCTAGGCAGCACCCGGTGGGGGGAGCCCTCCAGGTCAGGTCACTGCCCACCTTCCTCCAGCTCTGGGGAGAGGCCCCTGCTCCTGTGGGAGGGAAGCCCCTTGCCAGTGGATGACTGGCACAGCGCCCACCCTTCTCCTCACTTCCCGAAGCCCAGGAGGCTGGTTCTGGTTTCCAGGCCAGGCTGGAGAGCTGGCCCAAGGCCCACTCCTGCCACCCGGCCCGGAGCCAGCACTGCTCGGGTCGTGGGCATCTGCACAGGCCCGGCCCTCCCTCCGGGGGCTTTGCACCAAGCCATCTGGCCGGCTTCCTGGAAGGGGACCCGAGGGGTGCCACTGGCTCCCTGGCCTGGAAGCCTGGCCTGGAGGACTCAGGGCTGTTGGGCCACTGCCACCCCAGCCCCGGTTGGTGAGGGGATCGGACCTCCAGGGCAGGGCCCTGGGGACAGGATAGGCAGACCACGGTGATGTCGCTTGGACTGTCACCCATGGGGCGGGGCCTCAGAGGACGGGTGACCCTGGCTCCTGTGGGGATGCGACAGCTTCCGTGTGCTGCAGAGGGCCTGGGAACAGCCTGTCCAGGGGTGGGCACCAGAGTGGGGACAGAGGCGTGAGCTCGGGGGCTGGCTGGGCTCTGAGATGCTGCAGACTCAGCCCGGGGCAGTGCTGGCTGCGGGTCTGGGCTGGGCATCCAGTCCAGGGGTGCACGCTGTCTGACACCCACTCCCAGAGCACCCGGGAGGAACCCGGGCCTCGGCACTGAACTGCAGCCCGGCCCCCTTTTCAAGTTTTTTATTTTGAGACAGGGTCTCACTTAATAAGTTGCTCATTCTGGGTTCAAACTTTCCATCCTCCTGCCTCAGCCGCCCAGAGTGCTGGGATGACAGGTGTGAGCCAAGGGGCTGGTTCCGTGTCTTCCCAAGGGATGGTGCTGGCTGCGGTGTGGGACGGCCGCCTGGCGGCACTTGGCAATCAGCCAGGGGGGCCAGGATGGGCCAACTTCCTCCAGGGGTCCCCAGACCCTGCTGTGGAGCCCTGCTGGAGGCGATGCTGCCCTCCGGCTCTCCCCGGACCCCGGGGACAGTGACCTGGCTCCAGCCCAGGGAGCCCGGCCCAGGAGGGCCCTGCAGACCCCACTCTCCTGTCTCTGGGTGAGAAAGGACGAGGTGCCGAAGGCCAGGGCATGGGCAGTGGTGTTGGGGGAGGGACCGAAGGCGGCAGGGAGGGCTGGGGGCGGATGGCCTGGGCTGGGCGGATGCCCCATGGCTCCAAGTGACCTCAGATGTCCTGGGTGTGCCGGCAGTGGGCTGTGTGGGGACCTGGTCACTCGAGGTGGGAGGTGACCCAGCCTCATACGCCAGCCGTGCCTGACCAGCGCCAGGGCCATCCCGGTCCTGGTCACGTGGCCTCATGAGGTGTTGTGGTCTCTCCAGAGAGCGGTGTCCAACCCCCACCTCACCATGAAGGATCACGGCGCCCAGGCTTGCTGCAAGCAGCTGCTGAGCCAGCGAGTGTGAGCCCTGCCCTTGGCACCGCGTTGGGGGGCGATCTGGCCACTGGGTGACTTCCAGGGGCACCTGCACTGTGCGCCACGCCTCCGTCCCAGAGGAGTTCTCACAGTCAGACTGACCTGCAAACTGACTTCTGTGTTAAATGAGGATGGTTCTCTGGGCCCACTGGTGCCTGCCTATAATCGCAGCTGCACACGGGAGACTGAGGCAGGAGAACTGCAGGTTCAGGGCCAGCCTGGGCAATGTGTAAGGCCTTGTCTCAAAGGAAAATAGAAAAGGGCTGGGGATGTAGCTGGGGGAAGCACAACCTTAGGCTCAAACCCAGGCACCAGAAACAACAGCTGAATAAATGAACGGCTGTGTGTGTGGGGTGTGTGGGGTGTGCGGTGTGGGTGTGTGTGAGGTGTGTGGCTGTGTGTGGGGTGTGCGGTGTGGGTGTGTGTGAGGTGTGGGGATGGGTGTGTGTATGTGCAGTGTGGGTGTGTGTGAGGTGTGTGTGTTGTGTGTGAGGTGTGTGTGTGGCATGTGTGTTGTGTGTGACGTGTGTGTTGTGTGTGGTGTGTGTAGCATGTGTGGTGTATGTGTGATGTGTGTGTGGTGTGTGATGTGTGTGGTGTGTGTGACATGTATGACGTGTGTGTTGTGTGTGTGGGGTGCGTGTGGGGCATGTGTGGTGCGTGTGTGTGATGTGTGGGGGGTGTGGGGTGTGTATGTGTGTGTTTTGTGTGGGGCGTGTGTGGGGTGTGTGGGGCATGTGTGGTGTGTGTGTGATGTGTGTGGTGTGTGCAGTGTGTGTGGGGTGTGTGTGATGTGTGTGGTGTGTGCAGTGTGTGTGATGTGTGTGTGACGTGTGTGATGTGTGGTGTGTGTGATGTGTGTGATGTGTGGTGTGTGTGACGTGTGGGGTGTGTGGGGTGTGCAGTGTGTGTGTGGGGTGTGATGTGTGTGACGTGTGTGATGTGTGTGATGTGTGTGATGTGTGTGACGTGTGTGGGGTGTGCAGTGTGTGTGTGTGTGTGTGGGGTGTGAGTCCTCCCATGTGGGAAGCTGCCGCGTGTAAACTCCTCGGCAAACCCCCGGGCTGGCAGTGCATGGTGGCCGGGGGCCTGGGGGTGCCGGGGGCCTGGAGGCGCTGCTGAGGCAGGAGCAGCCACGGGGGCGGCAGGTCCTGGCACTGAGGAGCGACCCCAGCAGGTGGCTGTGCTGCCGTGGGTTCCTGTCGCCTCAGTGTGTCTGCGCAGCCGCTCGGGGTGGCTGAGACGCAGGCGCCTGCCCATGTCCCAGTGGAAGACCTGGGGCAGCTGTGTTTCCCCAACACAAAGCCACTGCGCTCCCCAAGAACCTTCCACCGCCCCCCAGGTGCCTGTGGCAGCCTGACTCTGTGTGTGTGTGGAGCTTGCGGGGCGGGCAGAGCGCTGACCGTGTCCCGTGTCCGGTCGCCGTGGCCCAAGCCACACCGTGGAGCGGAGGGGACACGCGGCAGACTGGAGGGTGAGCACCCAGGAGGCAGCGCCCGCTGTCCCTACTGCGGAGAGCAGGGAACTCGGACCCAGTGGGCCGGGAGGGAGGATGGGTGACGCTCAAGTGGGCACAGGGACTGAACCAGGGCGCTTTGCTCGGGGGTGGGCCCAGCGAAGCCCCTGGTGCTCTGGTGCTGCCCGAAGGACTCCAGGCGTAGAGGAGACAGCGAGGCTGACTTCAGGTGCGAGGTTCAGGAACGTGTGTTGTGGAGACCCACGTGACTCTTGAGGTCTCGCTGAAGGACCTCGAGAGGATGAGAGAATAAAGAAGAGACAAAAGCTGGGGTCAGGGGGAGCCCGTACTCTCGGGACGGGAGAGCAGGAGCTGCTCAGCCACTCGGAAGGATGCTGCCGCCTGGCCGCTTGCTTGCCTGGCTTGTCGGGGGCTCCCTGTGTTTTCAGGACTGGCCTTACTTTAGCCCCACACGTGTGCTCAATCTCCGGCTTGCAGGGCTCCCTACTTACCCCTCTTTTTGGTTTTGTTGTAGCACAGGATGGGTGGTCAGTTGAAGCTGGAGGAGCTGCATTTGAAGAACTCCGTGGAAGACCTTTTCATTCTTGAACACTTGTGGAGTCCAAGGATTTTAAGTTCCTGTATTCAGCACTGAAAGCCGGTGCAGTCCATTAATCCGTCACAGTGTAGCTGGCACTTGTCAGAAGGTATTAGTGATTTTAGTTTCTTTTCTAACTAACATATTACTATAGTGTTGTTTTACACATTTTGTGATTATACTTTTCTGTCGATGTCCAAGACCAAGTTAAAGTGAAGCCTGTATTAATTACACTCAATCTCTTGTCATCTATCAAGGTCAGGTGAGTCTCCTCAGGAACTGCCTTGGAACCATGCACAGCACCTCTTAGTGCTTCTGTCAGTGTCAGCTGTCTGGATGAGACACAGCCATTGCTTGACCAAGCTGCTTTCTGTGAAAGCCTGGGAGATTTTTTCTCTCTTGCTGACTCTCCACATCAATGATCACTTCCCTCTGTGGTCACACAGTTTCCTTGGTCAGAAGACCAGGGACTCACTGAGTTATAAGATGGCGCGGTAGAGCTTCTCTTATATCCTGGGTCCTTGCTGAACTCAAAGGCCTGAGGCCAAAATGTTGGCTATCGTCTTAGCCCATCTCTCTCTCTAATTTTTGGTCTCTAAACCGCAGTTGTTGAACATCCAGAAGAAAAGATTGATAATAGTGCAGTGTAGTAGGGGCAGTAAGCTTAACATTATTATCTTATCTAAATATCAAATATCTTAGAACATAAAATAGAACCATTATTTTTTGACAATCATGCATGTTTTAACATTTGAACACCTGTAGAATATTAACAGACAGTTACATATTTTAGACAGAAAATTAAAAATCAAACCATACACAGCATTATAGCATGACAATCATGATGACATTTTGTAACACACCTGAATTTCCATTTGACATAAAATACCTCTTTTAGTCAGTCATCCCTCTCTAATACATGAAAAACTTTTACCTAACTTGCTGACATTTAGTGGGATGGACATCTCATAAGTTTTTGTAAAGGCAGAGGTCTGAATCTGAACCAATTTTGTCATCATTTTGGAAGACCTGTACATCCGGAGGCATGAATACAGGAATACACCATGAGGTTAATAACAATCTGTCATAGCCATATGAAAACCTTTGTATGGGCATCTTTAAATCAAAAACCTTATTGTATTATTTCTTTTGACAATGACCAATGTGAACATATGAATTTTATAACTTTAGCTGGGGTGTCTCCCAGAATGTTATGGAGATCACAGGACCCTCTGATCAATGAACAAGAGCTGGTTAAGTGTTACCAGGCGGCCGCTTTCTTATTCATCAATTGAAGTCCTGTCTAATAATCTCTCCCACTCCAATGGATTTTGTTTAATCATCTTAAGAATTTTTAAATGACTTATGAAAAACCCAGTCACAACATTTAACATTATTATTATTTTTTTGGTACTGGGGATCAAACTCAAGACCTTGTGCTTGTCGGGCAGGCACTTATGCCACTGAGTTAAATCCCCAACCCTTAACATTATTTTTGAACAATGAGAGACTCTCAAGTCAATAATAAACAACAATATACATTACATTTATGCAACCACTTTTAGCATCATTTTGACCAGCTGGCAACCCAGGTGGAAGCATGCTTTTTAAATCTATAACCCAAATTAAACTTTGATTAAATGATCCAAAATGCAAAAGGAAGAAAAGAGAAAAAATTGTTGAGCTCAAATAAAAAGAACAGCTGTTCACAGAATGGACAAATGGACAAACATGAACAGACGGTCTGTTCAGATTCAAACAGACACAGAAACAAGCAGAGTTGTCGGTGTCCATGAGAACTCCCCAAGTTCCCGGGGGCTATTTCATACCCCCTTGCTGAACGGCTCGCTTCTTACACCTCGTGTCCTCGGGGCGGGAACTCCCGTCACCTCCAGCACCCCACGCCCTCAGGGCGTTCCCTAGGTGCTCCTGCCCTTACACGCTCCTGTGCGAGCACTTGTGCTTTCGGCTCCACAGGTGTGCGTGATCACTAGCTCAGTGACTCCTGACAACAGCTTAACAGACTGCACAGACAGACCACAGACACACAGGCAGACTGACAAACATTTTACACAGAGTGCACTCAAATATATATAAGCCAAATTGGATTACACTAACTTTTTATAATTGTAGACTTTATAAATAGACTGGTCAGATTTGTTGTAGGTCAGTTAGCAGAGATCTTGCATAAAAGGATTTAGAAAAGACACAATCTTCTCTATAATTAGCATAGATTTGTGTTCTGTCTTACGAACACTGACCACTTTTGTGTGCTCTTCTTCCATGTACCTTTCAGCTTGGTTATCTCTATATACTCCTACTATCTATTTAGACCTTTGGTTTTTGATTTTGGTCACCATCTCCTGGGCATCCTGGGCCATGAAGGTTGGTGTTAGTCCCACCCTTTTCTGTCAGTTGTGGAGTGGTCACTGAGGCATTACTGTCACGGGACGGAGCGTCCACTCTGTGGAATCAGCTCCTTCCCTGGGTTTGGGTCGGTGATACAGCCTGACAGCATGCTCTGGAACCCAGATAGGCCATTTAGCATTTCCTGGAAAAACATAAGCATACCCTGACCCCAGATTAGCACTGAGCTGGGTCCCTTCCGCTGTCCAGAGTGAAGACCTCGCTGAAGGACCCGTCCCAGCTTCTTCCTTTCACCTGACTGAGTTGTCTTGCTGCTGCTGCTGCAGTTCCATCCTTAGTAGGATTTAAACTTTAATAGTAATACTGTCCAGCGAATTCTAGGTAAAATTCCCCTTTTCTGTTTTTATAATTAAAGTTTGAGTAAGTTTAATACTTTTTAGCCTGTATCCGGGTTAAATGCAATTGTTGGCATAAGGCAGAAGCATTTTGATGGAAGGCCATGGGAAACAGAAGCCTGTTACACAGCGTCTGAGGGAGGAACAGTTCATGGCAGTGGAAGACAGCAAAAGTAGCAAGAGCAAAGAAGGGGAAGCATAAGCCTCCTTTTTTTTTTTTGTAAGTGGGGAGCCCCCCAGCCCCCACTCCTACACAGTACAAGAATGGTTGCAAAAGGAGAACCCAGCCCCCACCACGGAGTCCCTCAGCCAAGCTGCCAAACTTCAAGTTGACACAATGTATCAACCATTCTCATCCACAACTCTCAACTTGGCAAGCAGACACACTGCTTTAAACCAGTTTCTACCTACAAAGACATGCTTATTTTTAACATTTTACAACTTGAACATTTTGACAGATTTAACAATCTTTAAGAACCAGGATTAAGCCTATCAACATTATATTACATTAGAACCACAACATTTCCGCCCTTGTAGCTGAAATAAGCAACATTGTTTCTCCACCTTCCTCGTCTGGGCCAAGCTCCAGGCTCCTTGGAGCTCTTTGGTTCCCTCCCCTGCTTGCGGGCCTGTGAGAAGTAGTGAGAAGAGCGGAACGCAGCAGTTTCTCCCTGTTAAGTAACACTTTGAAGTCTGTAGAGGTCCAGACATACGTGCGCTGGTTTGCCTTTTCCCTGGCCTTGCTCTAAGCGGTTTCCCCATTTCCTCCCAAGTATGTAAATTTACTATTCCTTCTGGAAACAAACAAGCTCAAGAAACTTAGCAAGCTGTGTAGTGTCAGTGTATTGAAGACTAAAAATTGATATAAGAAAGCAAAAAAGACCTAAATAAATGTAGAGTTACCTTAAGCATGAACTTGAAGGAAGTACCCCTGAAGTAAAGGATTTTGAGAAACGATTTTGAGAATTTACACTATCAGATGTCAAAACTTACTACAAAGCCATAGTGAGACCGTGACATGCTGCAGACTGCCTATTACCAGCTCATGAAAGCCAATTATTGCATTTTTAGAAATTTTGCAGGCTACTTGTCATCATATCGGTTATTTGAAATTGTCTTTTGTGAGAGTATTCTGTAAATAAAAATCAGCAGACCACAAATCAGGACCACATTACCCCCCTAACCACTAGGAGCCTGCAGTGCCAAGCAGGGCCGGGTCACCTCAGGGAAGCTGTCCGAGCTGTAGCACCCCTACTCTTTGGCAGGGCTGCTGCAGGCCCTGCGAGAGGTTTTTCTGGAACAGGAGACCTTCCACATCAGTTGTGAGTTTACATCGAGTGGCCCAACGATACTGATGTCTACACTTTGGACAGATAGTAGAAGGTTTTGTTGAAGGGACAGATAGTGGCTGTGTTGTCCCCTACAGCACAACTATTGGCAAAATGCCCCCTCCCCGCTGCAACGAACACAGGTAGCTTTGTTCTTTCTTTTTCCTTTAGGCTGTGAACTGATGACCTGAGTGATTATAATTTGTCTCCGACTTTTGGGGATTCAAAGTTTAGTAACTGGGTAGGTACGCTGAAAACCCCCCATGTACTTCGCACCCAGCTGGCTTCTTTTAGCATCGATTTCAAGGGAGATAGAGAAGACGGCTCTACTCCCTGAGAGGTGGAAGTTTCAACCGGTGATGCAGCGAAATTTCTCTGAGCTGAAAAGGTGGAGCCAGCTGTGGCTCAGTTAAGGTTATTGGGGTGGACGTCATTCCATCATCTTTTTCCTGCTTGGGACTTAGATTTTCAAATACTGCCTGGAGCCAATTCCATTGCAGTTGTCTCAAGAAGCTTACAATTATTAAGACCCTGTCTAATCCAAATCCATAGAAACAAATGTAAATACTGGAATCAAGCATACAACAAACACTTGACATACATTTGCAATTGTTTAAAATTTGTTTGTCCCATAATTATACCACTGATGAAATCAATACACTTCCTTTTTCTTTTCCCCCTGGGGAAGGATTTTCTCACAAGCTCATTTATAACTGGCCCCAGAGAATAAGGGTTTATTTCAATGCCCCAATCTTTACACCTGATGAAGCCAGTATCAATACACTCCAGTGGTGACTATTGACCTATACCAATGCACTTCTCCTAGTTGCATACACATGAGAAGTGTCCCCTCGCCCTCAATCTCTTACCCCATCCATGTTCAGGCGCCATAGGCCGCGAGCCACGCAGCTGTTGAAGTTCTTGGGGTGGAGGACTGAGAGGATGAGAAAATAAAGGAGAGACAAAGCTGGGGTCAGGTGGAGCCCTTACCCTCCTGAAGGGAGAGCAGGAGCTGCTCAGCCACTGTAGCAGGGTTGTTTATACCCCTGGGGAGGAGGATGTCAATTTCAACCCCACTGCCTAGCATCTTGTTTGCCTGACTGGCCCGGCCCCTGCCTCCTTGGAGCTGGAACAGCTTGTTTAGGTGGCTTGCTTTGGGCTCTGTTTTCAGGGCTGTCTGGCTTTAGCCCCACACGTGTGATCGATCTCCAGCTTCCCGGGCTCCCTGTGTGCGTGCGTGTCACAGCGTCGGGCTCCAGTCCTTGGAGCTGCTTCCTAAGCACAGGACGCTGTGCGCGTCTGCAGCCTCCAGGTCCTTCCTGCCTCGCATTCCAGCCGCTTCTGCGGCGCTGCTTGTGCGCAGCTCCTGGACCTTGTCACATCTGTGCATCCAGCTGCCGCCTGGGCTGGGGTCCCAAAGCCCTGGGCCCTGTCACACTGGTGGACCCCTGTGTCCAGTCAGGACAGAGAGTCCAGCGCCGGCCCTCAGTGCTTCAGCCCCAGGGGTTGCCCTGCTTAGTGCCCGTCCACAGGAGAACACAGGAGGGAAGGGGGTTTCTTTTTCCCCAGCAAAGACCTGCAGGTGTTTCTGATGGTGTTGGAGGGGTTTGGACACCGGGCCTGGCCCATGTCCTGGGTGAGCCTCTGCCCGGCTGCCCTGAGACTTGGTGGTTTCTGGCACTGGGCGCTGCTTGGCCACCAAGGTTCACAGTTACATCTGCGTCTGGGGGCCGTTCTGGTTCTGAAGGACGAGGCCCTTGCTGGGCAGAGCAGGGTCAGGCCTGGTGTGGGCCCGGCAAGGGTGCTGGCCAGCAGGGCTGCTCCCTGAGGACAGCTCGGCAGGCCAGCCAGGTCCCTGTGTGGAACAGCCAGCTCGTACCGTGAGCAGCGGGGTTGCCCGGTGAGGAGATGTGAGGTGGCCCCGAGCTGCCCCTTCTGCAGCACACTGCAGTGCTTTCTGGGCTCCGGTTTGCTGGTGCTCCTGACTGCCTGGCTGGAAACGACCCCTGCCCTGCCCCTTTGGTGGTCGAATGTATCTTGTCAGTTTGGGAGCTTATTCTGTGCGAGCTGCAGAAGCCCCCTTCTGATGGAATTTCCATTGGCCACGGAGAATCGCTGAATCGACGGCTGCCTGGAGCTGTACCAGGGCTCCCACGAGGTCTGCGCTGTGGGCACTGGGCCTTGGGCCACCAGATTTCAAGCTATATTCCAGGCTGTGACCAGGCTGTGAGGTCCCGGGGCTCGGGGCTGTGGTCTGGTTGCTGTGGGGACCCCTGGCCGGGCTGCTCCTGGGGGCAGGAGCCCTGCCCCTCAGCTCTCCTGAAACCCAGGCCGGTGTCCCTCAAGGGCATGGGCACTGCACACACTGGGCGGAGCCCATCCTGCTGCTCACGGCCGGAACGGGCTGCAGATGCTCATGGCCCTGAAGCTCCCCGCCCTCCCGTGGGGCGCCACGGATGCCGGCTGCGATGTGTCCACGTCCTGACCTGGCCTAAGGTGGTGACCTCTCCCTGGCCGGGGATCTGGAGCTAAGGAGATTAAAGTGGAGGACGGCTGGGCTCAAGCGCCTTGCTGCCTGCGAGGGTGGCGGAGATGAGGCAGTGAGACCCAGAGGGGCCCAGTGGCGGTGAGGCAGCCACCGGCTGGGGGCCAAGAGGCCGGGGCGCAGGAAGGCGTCCCGGGCGTGGGGGCAGCGGCCCTGCCACTCTCTTGACGTGGGACTCGGGGTCTGTGGTCTGCACCTGAGCCCCTCCTGGCTGCCGCACCGCCCAGTGGCCCGCACAGCGGGCGAGCTGAGCCTGGAGCACTTGTGGGTGAGGCCAGCTGTGCACAGGGGGACTCCGGCAGTGCCCTCGGCGCCCCTTCTCTGGGAGCAGTCGTGGCACTGAGCACGGCGTGCACTGCCACACCCCGCTAGGGAAGGCCTCTTTTAAATCACAGGGCCTGTTTACTGATCGCTTGTATTCACTTAATCATTACCACCTGTGCAAACAAAATAGTTGCACATAAAATTGTTTATGGTGGGGTGAGAAGGGCCGTGCAGTTTAACACGCACTAAGGACACCTGTGAGCGTTTCCCTGTGGCCTGCGGCCCCAAGGCGCAGTTGGCACTTAGCATCGCATTCGTGGGCAACCGGATTAGTCCAGTGAACTCCGCAGGAGTGTCCTGCCATGTGAAGTCCGGCTCCGTCTCGGCAGTTTTCAGGTCTGCTCCTGGGCGGGGCTGCAGTCCCTGCAGGGCTGAGGTGGGGCGGTCACGGTGTGCGGGGCAGAGGCAGCCGCAGGGGTCTGTGTGCAGCGGGCCGGGCCCAGGTCTGTCGTGAGGTGGGCACTGGCTCCCTTCCCAAGGTGTGCACAGCCCCGAGGGACAGCAGGACCAGCCTTGTCTCGGCGGGAGGGTGGGGCAGGGCGGTGGGTGTCCCGCCTTGCTTCTTCTCATTCTGCAGAGCTGGTTCTGGTGCCGCGGTGACCGGTGACTCCTGGGGCGGCTCCTCGTCCAAGGCACACCCCCTCCCCAGCTTCCTGGGCCCCACCCGGTGCTCCCAAAGGACACGCAGATTCCACTGCTGGGCAGGCGTGGGCAGCGTGGACGGGGAACACGCTCTCGGGGGTAGCGGGACCCAGGGTCACCCAGGGATGTTCAGCTTCCTGCAAGTCCCACCTGGTGTGCCCTGAAGACCTGCCTTGGGACCCCACGGCTCAGCTCCCCCTGTGGTGGGCCTCCCCCACCCTGCGCGCGCGAGAGGGGCAGGGTGCTGTTGACATCACGCGCACACGTGCACACGGACGCAAGCCAGGAAGGCGCGTGATCCCCGAGCCCCGCACCGAGCCCCCCACCCAGCTGCTCCGTGGTTCCTAGGTGGGGCCGTTAGATGGGCTGCACTGTCCTGGCCGCTGCGTGCCGGTCTGTCCTGCCGCCAGCCGTGCCGCCCGTCCTCGTGGGCTCCGTGACGGGGTGCAAAGCAGGGGCGTTTTATTTCGCCTTTGCTGCGGGGTTTATGAGTGCCGGTTTGAACGTGAAGTTGTCTGGGAAGAAAGCAGCTGGTGCCACACAGCCGTGTCCCTGCTCTGGGAGGCTGAGCCCCGAGGTCACAAGGTGGAGCTGAGCCTCAGCAACTCGGCAATTTGGGCCTTGTCTCGAGATAAAAATGTGAAAAGGACCGGGATGTAGCTCGGCGTGGAGCCCTGGGTTCCTCCCCCAGCGGTAGAAACAAATCCGGGAATTAACCTTGACGTCATGGGAAAATCCTACCCACAGCGCCACCATGTGGCACACAGCGGCAGGCGGGGCAGCGGCAGGTTCCTGCTCTGCGAGCAGCGGCCCGGAGCTGTCCCCTCCCTGAGGTCGGGGGGCCGTGCTATCCAGGCCCGCGTTTCACATTGGGGTGCCAAGGGTCGGCCCTCGTGCCCACGCTTTCGCCGTCTCCCCGTCACCCTCTGGTCTGCGACTCCCTTTGGTGGGGTTGGGGGACCCAGCCTGTGCTGGGTGGGGCACGAAGGCCCCTCGGGAGCCGGGAAGGAGGCAGGATCTTGGGTGTGTGGGAGCAGGAGATTCCAGGGAGGCCGCCAGGAGTCGCCCCTCCACACGCCAGCCTCGAGAAGCGGGGCAGAGATGGGCACAGAGCGGGCAGGCGGCAGAGCCTCACTGTCGCTGAGCTGCAGCGGGTGGGAGCTTTCTGGGCGTGCGGGGCGCCGGCCACACCGTCCCCATCCTGGCCCCAGCGGCCCGAGGCCTCCAGAGCGGAGAGGGGCCGGGCTGGGCCTGCGCGGCCCGCTGCCCTGGCCGGGGTTAGCCGCAGTGCCGCACAGGGCCAAGCGCAGCCCTCGTGGTGGAGGAGCAGGAAGCCCCGTGCCGGACGGACCGCAGCCCTGGCTCCTCAGAACGGGAAGTTCCTGTTCTCTGGGCGCCTTCCTCCTCCGCCTGCCCGGCGCACCCAGAGTGAACACTTGAGGTCCTGCGGTGGCACTTGAAACAAGGAAAGAAACAAGAAGATGAAAGGGTTGGATGTGACTGCAAGGTCACAACCCCTTAAAACCCCAGTGAAACCCCACACGCCCCCGCTGTGCTGTGCAGGCCTCCAGGAAACAGGAAGTTGGCCCGGGGCTCAGCCAAGGGTGGAGGTGAAACCGCCGGGGTCACAAGGCCCCACACGGCCGGCTGGCCGGGCCCATGGGAGCAGAGGCCGGTCGCCAAGAGTGGGAGCAGGGGGCACGGCGGGGGCCCGAGAGGGGAGGTGCAGGCCGTGAGCCTCTGCGGGGGGACTTGGTGGCTTCACGACGGCTTCCCTTCCGGCCCCTCTGCCTGGGGGAGGAGGTAGTGACGTAAGACCTCAAATGATACCAGGGAAACATTGTAACTGCTGAGTGTGCTGTGCCCACGATGGAAGAATGAGTTCTAAGGCACAGCAGAGTTAAGAGTAGGAAATTGGAGAGAGAGGGAGAGACGCAGGAGGGAACCTGAACGTGGGCTCTGTGGACCCCGCTCTCCAGGGGAAGCTTTACAGACCAGAATCACGAGGTGGGTGTGATGTGGGACAAAACTATGATCAACCAATAAGATTCCAAGTACGGCCGCTCAGGCAGTATTGACCAGCGGGGAAGCAGGTCGCAGAGCAAGTGTGCGTGGAGAGAACAAAGGCCTTTTCAGGGAGGGGGGGAGGCATCAGGAGGCCCTGGTCACCCGCCGGGTGACTGGCGACTCTGGACTTCACGGACCAGGTGAGCGTAATCTTTATCGCGTGTCCCTCGGGGAGGCGTGTGGGCCTGGTCACTCCAGCTGGATCTGGATGGCCTCCAGCCACCACTGTGCTGCGTTCTCAGCCTCTGCACCCGCTCCCTGCCTCCTGTCTGACTGCCTAGGATGTTTCTACCTAACCCAGCCATCCGCATCGTGGGCACCACTCTGGGGCCTGCAGATCCCGGACCTTGGGGAGCAAGCAGCACGGGTCTCCCCTGCTCCTCTCTGTAGAAATTTATTTTTTGAGACGGGGTCTTGCTATGTAGTTCAGGCTGGCCTTGAACTCACTATGTAATCCAGGCTGACCTCGAACTCACGACAATCCTCCTGCCTCAGCTTCCTCAATGCTGGGATTACAGCTGTGCACCACCACGCCTAGCTAGAAATTTTATCATTAGCAAAGATAAAGTAAAGAAAGGCCTTGAGTACCTGTCTTTCAAACATCATGCAAGTAGTTCAGGAGATTTTGGCATAATCCAAATCTCATCATATTTGACAACCATTAAAATGTAGCATTTTTGAAGACCTTCCCATAAGTTGGGAAAACACCCCAGATACAGTAAATGCTAGGTAAGTTATGGACAGCTTCCATCCAGTTTTATTTTGAAGGTTGTGTGCACGGAGCATGCTAGAGGCCAGTCCTTTAAACTGCAGCTCTGTAGTGTCCCCACAGCCCCCGCCTTGAGGCCACACTGAGCGACACTGTGCGGGGCTGCCGGGGAGCCGGGTGGACCCCGCGGAGGGAGAAGGAGGTACCCCCAGGGGCTCGGGGAAGGGTTGAGGGTACAGGGAGTGGGCTTCTGGGGCTGACACACCCCACCAGCGCGGTGGCACTGGGTTGTCCTGGGCCAGCGCACAGCGAGGGGGTGTGGAGGACCAGCGAGCACCGGTCCGAGGCCCCAGGGTCCCAGCCCTGCCTGGCCCAGTGCTGCCCCCTGGTGGCTGGATGGCTCCCTCTTCTAAAACTTTAACGGAACCAGCTACTCCCTTCTCTTTCCCGAATTATGAAGTTGTTAGACGTAGTCCACAGGACCTCAGGTACATATAAAGTGGACGGGGGGAGGGGCGGGTCGGATCGCAGGGGCGTCACCACAGCTTTACTCTGCTGATTTCCTCGTCAGCACCCTGCGGGCCAGTGAGTGGGCGTTTCTGTAAGGGAGCGAGGTTAAATCCTTTTCCCCGTTCTCCTGGGCGTCCAGGGTCACTTCACACATCACGCCTCGGGAGTGCCTGGCGTCAAGTGAGAAGTTTGTTTTAGCACAACCAGGATCCACTTTGTGATCATATTGAAGATTAATGTGCCATCGAAACTGTGAGTGTTGCCGTGCACATTGATGAAATAAATTGAACGAAACAGTTGCAGATCCAGTCCGGGCTCTGTGTTCCTGCTCTGACTGCTGCGGGGCGGATGGGCCCTGGGCCTCCCCCAGCCCGGGCGTACCCCACGGCCGGCCGAGCAGCTGGCGGTGGGCCCTGGCAGGGAGAGACCAGGGCTCTGGAGGAGGAGGTGGGAGTCCGCCGCCCCGTGCCCACGCCTTGGGAAGCTTCTCCTGGGCGCTGCCCATTCAGGTTACTCACAAGCCTGTGTTTGTGAGGCACGGCGAGCCCGTCCCTCGTGGGATTTCGGTGCAGATCGCACGGAGTCTGGGTCCTTCCCACTCCCCTTCTGCGCCTGCTCGTCTGCCCATCTCTGCGACGCCGGGCCAGCTCCACAGTCTCTCAGACAGCACGATCAGGGTTTACCCTCCTCTCCCCTTCTGCGCTTCCTGCTTGGTGGCAGCGTAAACCCGGCGTTCGCCCTCGTCCCACCTGGGTGTGGGGAGGAGTGTGGCCCTCGGCTGTGTGTGCACACGTGCAGATTCCTGCCGCTCCCCGTCACGCATGCAGACAAGTGTGCGCCCGGAGCGTGTGCGACCCTGTCCAGGCTGGGCCCCGCGGTGAGCGTGCTGCTCCCCTCCTCGTTCAGTCCTGCTCCCGGGACCCGGCCCGGCCTCCTGTGGGCAGGACCCTGGAGACCGGCTTGGCCGTGGGGAGCCGGGCAGGGTGCGGCAAAAGGCCAGGAAGATCTGGAGCAGGGAGAAGGAAAACGGGCCTTGTCCTCAGTTGGGGCCCAGGGGAAGCCACGTGGGGGTTCTAGAGCACAGGCTGGGGCAGCCGGGGCCCGCGCCCCACCCAGAGCCGCCTTGGGGACAGCATGGGTCTGGCTGCACCCCTGTCCCTGCAGCCTCCGGTCTCGGTGCTGACAGTGCCCCCTGGCACCAGGTTGCCTCTCACAGAGCTGGGGAAGGGGCACATGACGGCGGGGTGGGTGGGTGGGGTGGGGGCCCCTCCGGTCGGATGCCAGGTCTGCTGGTGACCCCGGGGGGAGGGAGGGCGGGGTATGCACCACGATGGCGAGGGAACTGGACAGAGGTGGGGGTCAGCGGCTTGTGGTCACGGTGTCCCCTGTGCCTGTCACCGCCTGGATGGATCCCGTGAAAAGCCCTCTGAGTTGGGCGGCTTGGAGCTGCTGCTGCCTGGGGAGTGACCATCGCAGGAGCCCATTTTCCGTGCAGCAGATGCACTGATGCTAAGGAGAAGGCTGAGCCCTTCAAGGATCCCGCTGCGACTTTGGACTTAACCCAGACTCCGGCCTGCAGGTGCGCTCACGCCCTTCGCCGCCTGGTGCTGCCTCACCCACTCCTGCGGCAGCCTGGTCAGTTACCTTCCCTTTTCCTACACACCCTGGCCCCCCGGCCCACGGTAGGTCCTGGAAAAGCCTCGGTGAGAAGGGAAGGGTGGCGCTGAAGTCTAGGTCAGAGCCATCTCTGCTGTGCGGGGTCAGCGCCGCACGATGGCGCCGATGGTGGAGGCCGCGGCACCCTGGCCTCTTCTTCAGCCTTGGGCTGGGGTCCTGGCCGGGGCTTTCCCAAGTCCCCAAACCTGACTCGAGTGTAACGAAGGCCTGCGGCAGGGCAGCTCGAGAAGGCAGGGTGTGCATGCTCTCCAGTCCTGAGGTCCGGAACCCAGGTGCGCGCATCGGCGGCAGCCCCCAGGAGGCGAAGGGACAGCCGTGCTGTGCACTGGGTGGCCCTGTCCTCAAGCTCACGTCCGGTCCAGATCGAGTGGGCTGGCACCGGGTGACTGGGGTCACACGAGGTTGTGAGCTGGACCCTGAGGCCTCCGCCTGGAGTGGGGTGTCCGTCTGCTTGGCGCCTGGGGCTGAGTACAGCTCCAGTCCCCAGCAGCTTGGACAGACCCTCCTCATGTGGCCAGGTGTTTTTAGGGGTCCTCATGCTGCACCCCATCTCTGCCCCGCCCTGTGGCCATCTTCTGATCTGTGCTCATCATCCCCCTCTGGGTGTTTTCATGCTTCTTTTTTTTTTTTTTTTTTTTTTTTTTGAGGTAGGGTTTCACTGTATGGTTCAGGCTGGTCTTGAACTCACTCTGTAGCCCAGGATGGCCTTGAACTCACAGTGATCCTCCTGCTTCAGCCTCCCGAGTGCTGGGATTACAGGTGTGTACCACCATGTCCAACTTCTTGCCTTTTTTTTTTTTTTTTTTTTTTATGAAGCCCCAGTAATAGGGTGCTGTGGACCGGGAGGTTTAAACACCAGGGAGCTGTGACCTGCAGTCCCAGAGGCTGAAACCTGGCCTAAGTATGGACTGGCCATGCTCCTTGCAGGCCCTGGGGTTGGGGGTGTCCTTCTGCCTCTCCTGGCTTCTGGGGTGCCAACAGCCTCTGTATTTCTTGGCTTGTGGACCCATCACCCCAGGCTCTGCTCCGTGCCCCTGGCCCAGGACAAGCTGGTGCCACCTGAGCAAATCTTCAGGCTGCTTCCCACAAGTCACCTCCGAGGCTCTGGCCGGTGGGGGTTTGGGGGCACATTGTGCCCTTGTCACTGTGGGTCTCCCCCACACCCCCAGCCGGGGCTGGGACACAGGAGAGGTGGGTGGCCACATCCTGACATCCTTCCCTTGAGTGCCCAGGGACCTCAGGGCTCCGCAGGGCTGCCCAGACACTGCTCATCCTGCAAAGGACTCGTCCCATGGGGCACACGCTGAGGGCAGAGGACCACGGGTGCTCATTTCAGGGTGGCCGGCTTGGGGCGCCCCCTTGGCAGCCCCTCAGCGCGCTGTGGCCTCTGAGCTGAGACACGGCCCCTTTGTGCTGTGATCGCCAGTCCTGGGGACGCTTGTTTCACAAGCTGTTTGCATAGGGAACGCGTCTGTTCACGCCGATTACTTATGTACATGCACAAAGGCTTAAATGGTTAAACACCCCAAACAAACACACCCCCGAATCAAAATCAAACCTTATTTTCTTTTAATTTCAGAGTTGTCTGTGGCAAGCTGACTTGAAAGACATTGAAATTGGATAGGTAATTAATTCACATGCGCCTACAAGAGAGGGGACAGAAATGCACAAATTATTTGTAACATTTTGTAAGCACTGAAATTAATGTAGTGTGAATTTGTCATTTCTACCCAAAGTTACAGATTTTCTATATTATAATTTAATCTTTTTAATGTAAAAAGAATAGGAATTTTGCCCTTTCTGGCCTCTCGGGAAGCAAGAACTAGTGTATCTAATTATCTGAACACGTAAGAACATAAAGGAATAGCAAGTAGTGAAATTATAAATCGGCCGGAACAACCCCATGTTTTCTGATTAAAGTCTCTTTCTGGGGCCCTTAGCAATCATGTTGCCCCTATGTTCATAGTAATTGCATGTGTCAAGGCTGAGGCTCTGTGTAAATGGGACTGAACGAGTTACAATTTTAATTTAGAAGGAGATAACGCCATGCGCTTGCAGGCCGGCCGGCAGGTGGGAGCCCGGCCAGAGCGGGAGGCTGGGCCCCAGGGCGGCGGGTTAATGGCAAGGCGATCTAATCAGGCCACACCACAACAGCAGGATTTTTTAAGAAGAGAAATGCAATTTACCAACACAAAACCAGCCACCTGCTCTCTCCCTGCGTCATCCATGTAAAGAGGGTGTCTAATGTTTTCATAGCTGAAAGGCAATGGATTTTAACAATGGACACTGTGTCGATCATCAGATGGGCGGCAGGCTCAGGACAAGGTCCTTCTGACTTGCCGGGCTCTTATAAACAAAGCGGCCTTCTGCTCCTCACTTCCGAAACGCTCGCGGGAGCCAGACGCTGGCGGGCCTGTTTCCAGGATGCTGCTGACTTGGTCTCCTTTGCACGAAGGATGGACTTGACCGCTGGTAGATGGGGAGCGCTGACTCGGTCGTTAGCGGCAGAGCCCAGCGAAAGGCCCTCGCTGTGGCTTGTGCGAGACCAGCCGCTGTGGGGTCCCCCCAAAGTGGCGACTGTCACCGGCAGCCATGTGGCGGGGCCTGAGCAGGGCCTAGGACCCCTTCCGGCTGCCCGCGTGGATGGCAGCGCCGCCCCGCCCCTCCGCTGTGCCCTGCGTGTGGCTTCCAGTGGCCTGAGGGGGGCCCGCGGCCCGGGGTGCTGGACCTGCACTGTCTCGCTCAGCTTGGCTCTTGCTGGCCTCACTCCCACTGTGACGGGGACACAGGGCCCTGGGCAGGCGCGGGGTGGCTCGGTCCTGTTAGCAGCCTCCCTTGGCGGGAAGGACACGGGGTTTCCGGCTGCTGCTCCCAAGACCACTGACCCCAGGATGGCGCCCCGTTCCCTCTGAAGGTCACCCCTGTACTGTCCCTCAGGTACCTGGGCGGGGAAGGAGCTCTTTGGCCGTGAGCAGCTGCGGTACTGGGTCCGTGGACACTGCGGGCGCCTTCACTGCCCCCGGGTTCTGCTTGGACCCTGCGTCTGTGTACAGCACGGGCCAGAGGAGTCCGCTGGCGCCCGGCCTCCTCCTTTGCCCCCACAGCCCTGCGGGCGGAAGCACAGTCACAGTGCAGCCTGGCCCAGCCTGGACGCCTCGGCAGGAAGTGTCCTGGACCGGGATGTGCAACACGGGCCCATGTCCTCTCCCCGGCAGGGAGGAGCTGACCTCGGAGAAGGCTGGGATGGGGATCTGGCCGTCCTGGGCATCTGGGCTCCACCTGCTGCTCTGGCTCCCTCCCCAGAATGGGCCTGCCGTGGGGCGGCCTTGGCCGGGCCCGTGCGCTCCTGGGCTGTGCATGGGCCACGTCAGCGCATCAGCATGTGTGGGGGACGGAGGGCGTGCAGAGTACCCACGCGGCGGTGTGGCCTTCCCTCCCCTGGATGGGCCTGGATGCACAGCCCCAGCGTCACCAGGCCTCGGAGCTGTCTGCCCGGAGCCCACGGCGGCCGCGCTTCCCCAGTCACCCACCCGCGGTGCAGTCCCCAAGGTGACCTGGCAACAGCACCGAGAGCATTTTCCTCAAAGCCCGGAAATGACGCCTTGGCTTGAAACATAACTGATAGAGAAGCACGGAGGCTTCGGGCCGCGCTGTGCGCCCCTCCACCCTGCGGGACGGTCTCCGCCCTGCGCCCGACTGCGGTGTCCACCCTCCCAGCTCCCCGTCGCGCCCGGCAGACGGCTCCTGCTCACAGTCGCAGAGTGCGCAGACCTGCGCGGGGGACAGCGCGAGGATGACGGCCGGCGGAGCGCGCCACAGGTGGCTGGAGGAGGGCCCGAGACTTAATTGTCAGTTCAGTTCATGGCTAATTCACTGTATTAGCAAAATCATTGACGCTAGGTATTAGCTGCAGGCAGCACAATCTCAGGTGCTGGACAGGAGCGCTCTGGGCCATGGACACCTGCACCCAGGCACGCAGGTGTCGCAGGCACAGTCCAAGCTTCCGTGCCCAGACTCGGGGGCCACAGGTGTGCAAGCAGGGCCCTGAGCCTTCCACACCAGGACCCCAGGGCTCACGTGTGCACGGAGTGCCTGATTCTTCCGCAGTGGACCGGTACTGAAGCTGTGTGAGGGGCACCGAGCCCCCGCACTGGGACCCCAAGACCACAGGAGGACGGCAGGGGGGAAGGCCAAGGGCCCTTGACGCCACCTCGTCTCCCCCACAGCTCCGCTCCTTTCTCGTCGGGCAGGCTCTGGATTGTCAGGTCCAGCGGCACCCTCTGGCCACGCCCCTCCCCGCCCAGCCCTGTGGCCGCAGTGGCTCCTTTGGTCAAAGCTTCTGTCCATGGTTCCTTGGCCTGGAGCCCGGGCATGCAGACCCTGGCCGAGGGCTCGCGTCCTCCTCCTCCTCCCCTTCATCCTCCCGGCCTCACTTGCTTGGGCTCTGACTCCTAGAACTGTCCCCATTCCATCCCAGTGTCACGTGTGCAAATCACGTGACGACCCTTTAGATCTGCGGGGTCAGGCCCCAAGTGACAGGTGAGTTGGGGTGCCTCCTGCCCCGGCCCCAGAGCCCTGTGCTGTGCCCATGTGGTCAGAGCCCGGAGGTGCTCTGGTGTCCCTGCCGCTGCTGTGCTGCTTCTCATGGCCGCCTACCTGGTGCTGTCCTGGGTGGCTGCCCGGCACCGTGGTGACCTCTGCAGAGGGTGACCTGGCCATTCGCCAGGCAGAGGTCCCAGAGCCTGGGCCGGGCTTCAGAGGCACAGAAATGGCCGGGATGACCCTGCAGGGCCACTGCTGGGTGCTGAAGGCCGCAGTGTCTGACCGTGGTGGCCGCGCTGGGGGGTCTGCATCACAGAGAATGTGACAGGAGGGCCGTCCACGGAAGGCCGGGGCCACCACGGGACAGGCCAGTGCTCTACTCACGTGCGATGGGGTTTCCCAGTGCCTCCCCTGGAGCACAGGGACGGTGAGTCACACGGGCTGGCCAGAGCTCAGCTGTGTCCACGCGGGTCCCGAGGACGCGGCGTGGAGCCGGGAGTGGAGCCGGGGGCAGAGTGTTCCAGCAGGTCCTGGAGAGGCCCAGCCTGCCATCCGGGGCACTGCGTCCCCGAGCTGGGTGAACAGAGGGCAGCCGGCGCCTCAGGGAGACTGGGGCGCTCCCGCCCGGAGTGTGGGAGTGTGGGAGCACTGGGTGCGCGGGGCTGAGGGTGGAGTACACCGTGCTAGGTCCCCCAGCAGCGGGCAGCGTGGCAACCAACCTGACTTCGCCAGGACTCCTGGTTTCCAGATGGAAGGTTCGTGTCTGGAGAGCCCTGCAGTCCCGAGCTCACGTCCAGTCTCATCGCCCGAGGCCAGCTTCATGCCCACTCCGTCTCTGGCCCCCACCCCGGCACACACACGCAGTGGCTGGGATGCTGCCGGGCTCCGTGGGGATGGAGGAGATCACCGTGGCTCATCCCGCTCCGTCCTAAGTGCCTCTGGCCCCTCATCCCCTCGACTCTTGGCAAGGCGGCGACGTCCTCCTGAGGCGCTGGCCACCAGCCCCCTCTCATGGATGAAGGAGCTGCAGCTCGGAGACACCAGCAAGTGGCCAAGGTCACAGCAGAGCATGGACCGGGGCCACCAGCCCTGGGCTTCGGGTCCAGTGGGCATAGCACCTGGTGGCTCCAGGCAGCGCCTAGCGTTCCTGTCGCTGGGTGTGGTCCACAGGTGCCCCCGTCCAGTGCTCACGCAGCGGCTGAGGCCCTCCTGCGTCTCTGCTGCTCCCGGGCACCAGGCGGAGGGTGGGGAGGGCCTGGGGGCCCCGTGTGTGGTCAGTCGCCCTCTGGCTGCTGTCCCTGCGTCCCGGTGGGGCCTGGCTGGAAGACGCCACCTCACTTCCCAGCCCGAGCGGCAGTGATGCTAAGGCGGCCACGTCCCGACGCCTGTCTTGCCCCTGTGATTCATGAAGTTTCAGCCCGACGTGGACCCCTGGCCTCTCTGTGTGTTCCGCATTGATCCGGAGTCACTCAGCTGATTCATGACTTGCATCAGTGAAATATAAATCGTGGCCCTAATTTACCGATCGTGCGATTCCACTCTGCTGACAATTTCGCTTTATTGCAGTCGGATTTCATTTACACGTGAAACAGGAACTGTCGACTGAGGGCATGACAGCCTCCGTGCTGGGTGCTCGGGACGCTGAGGCTGAGGGTGTCCCCAAGGTACCAGGCTCAGTCCAGCGGCTTCGCGGCGCCCATCGCTGGTGCCAAGGGGCTCACCCTGGGGTGGCAGCCACAGGTCGCAGTGCGCCAAGGGAAGGAGCTGGCAGAGGCGAGGTCTGGCCATGCTCCACGCTCCGCTGTGTTGGGTCTGCTTGGACACAGGGACGCATGTCCCGGGTAAGCAGTCTGCGGACTGCACAAGTCCCCGGCGGGTGCCAGCGGTGATGGTAGTGACTGAAGGCCCACTGTGGGGGACACGGCAGTGGAGAGAACTTGCAGCGGAAGATATTAAAGGCCGAGCCCTACGTGCGAAGAAAGCTGGAGCAGAAAAATGTTCCTCAGGAACATGGATTTCATAGAGGAAGATTTCATTTTGTTTTATTTTTTGTCTTTCTGAGACAGGGTCTCACTATGCAGTTCAGGCTGGCCTTGAGCTCACTTTGTAGCCTAGGCTGGCCTTAAATTCACAGCAGTCCTCCTGCCTCAGCCTCCCCAGTGTGGGGATTGCAAGCATGAGCCACCACCACAACCGGCAAGGATTTCAGATAATCAAGTCCATGATGTTTGAAAAGAGCAGCACACCGTGATTCGCAAGTGAGTATCAGTGCTGGAAAACTCTGAGCAGACTGCGCTCGGAAGGGACCTCCTCCAGGTGATGACTTCCGTCCAGGTTGGGCTCCAGCTGGCCGGGGCTCTGCAGAGAGGGCGGCTCGGGCCCGAAGGCCAGGATTAGGAGGACGCCTGCCTCGCCCCCTGCTGGGAATGTGCCACCCTCAGTCGTGGGTTCTGTGGGGCCCGCGCTCCCCGCCAACACAGCAAGGAAAGGAGAAGAGACAGATGTGCAGGGAGAGGTGGCCAGCCATGTCCTCAGGGGACACTGCTGTCCAGAGGAAAACCCAGAGGAACCACGAGAGGAGGGGAGAGTTGGTCAGCCAGGGGGTCCCAAGGTGGCTCCACGGCACTGCCCCCGCCTCTCCACACTCAGGGGCCACTTCGAGGGCGAGGCGGCTGGCGGCAGGGTGACTTGGCAAGCCCTTTGCTTTGCTCCTGACCCTGGAGCAGGGGCAGCGGTCGTGGGCAGGGCGGACGGAGTGTGGAGCCGTGGCCGCTCAGGGAGGCGTGGGCTGCGGCCTCCGACCCAGGCTTCTCCCCAGAGCTCGGGCGGAGTGGACGGGGACAGGAAAAGGAGCGGGGCTGCCCGAAGGAGAAGCCCGAGGTGGCTGTGCACTTGGGCCCTCCCGGCACAGGGGGCCCTGGGGGTTGACAGCGGTGACCAGCTTCCAGTCACCTCCTGATGCACAGTGGGGGCTTCTGCTGTCTCGGGGAAGAGGGGAGTCGGGGGCTGTGGGTCACAGAGGGTGGGTGGTTCCAGCGCCCCCTCTGCACAGCCCGTGGGGTCCCCCTGCTGTGACCCATGCCGCGCCGGTCTGTGGGACAGAGCCAGGTGGGGACAGGGCAGAGCCCACCGTGTGCCCGTGTGGGGCAGCGGTGTTCTATACCCCCCGGCCAGGGCCTGGCAGACCCCGTGGTCCCACCCTCGCTGGCCTCCCAGCGGCAATGCAGAGCCGCGCTGTGGGGCTGGGCTCTCCACACCCGCGGTGGCTGCCGGGGGAGCCTGGGCTGCTCTGCCCTCGTTTTCTGGGCCAAAAGGAGAGGACACGGTGGGAAAACGCAGCAGGAGCGGCTCGTGCCTGAGACTCGCTGCGCTGCAGGAGCTCATGGACCTCGAGGCCGGGGCCCGGGGCAGCACCCGCAGCCAGGGCTTGGGCATGTGGGGGTGGCCGGTTCGCCCAGACAGCCCCACGTGTCACCTGGGCTCATAGCCCGCAGAGGCAGGAAAGAGCCACCACGTCACAGCCCGGGGTCTGACCTGCAGCCCTGCCCACGCCACGGCCCACTGCCCGCGTCCATCCATCTGTCCGTCTCAGCATTCATTGCATAGGTTACCTGTTTCCGTATGTGCTGTGTGTGTGTGTACGTGTGCGTGAGAGGGAGCGTGTGTGGCCCTGGGGGTTGAACCCAGGCCTCTGCACTTAGCTGCGTCCTCTGCCTTCCTTATTCTTTGCATTTTGACACAGGGGCTCACTAAGTCAGAGCTGCTCAGATTCGTGAGCCTCCTGCCTCAGCCTCCCAGAGTGATTACCGGTGAGGCCCATCACACCCAGCGTTTCCCTTAACTACACCTCCTGTAGTTTGTGTGGTACGAAAAGGGGCAGCAGGAGAATAAAATTTAAAATGAGGCAAGAGGACGCAGCCGGGTGTGGTGGCGCACGCCTTTAATCCCAGCACTCGGGAGGCTGAGGTAGGAGGAGCGTTGTGAGTTCAAGGCCGGCTTGGGCTACAACGCGAGCGCAAGGCTGGCCTGAGCTACACAGTGCGACCCTGCCTCAAAAACCAGGGCCGGGAGTTTGGCTCAGTGACTTAAGTGCCTGTCTGGCAGGCGCGAGGTTGTGGTGAGTCCAGGCTGCGCTTCTGGCTTTGGCCAACAGGGGGCGCAGGGGCTGCAGGATGCTGGGTCCGGGCCCTGGACTGAGAGTTGAGGGCCGGCTGCTGGCCGGAGCCGGGTGGGCACTGGGTGCTGGGCCCACGAGGCTGCGAGGGCAGAGCCTGAGCCCAGGAAGTGGCCCGTGCTGCAGACCCGGCTGCCCGGCCAAGCCCCGGCGCTCACAGCTGGGCCCCGGCCCGCGGGCTCCCTACCTGCAGGGCGGACTGCCTGGGGGAAGCCGGGAGCACACACCACGGCCCGGACCTCGGCGCGGCCTCCCGCCCTCCTGGCCCGGCCACCCTTGGCCCCTTGGCTGACCCGGCTCTGGCCGTGGGCACCTTCCAGCCTTCGCACCCCCTTCTGCCAGGAGTGACTCCCCCTGCGCACTGCCTCCGCACGGCTGCAGGGACACGTCTGGTCACCCAGCCCGAGGTGGGGCAGAGGAGCCCGGGGCCACGGTGGTGGCAGAGGGGCTGCTGACCGCAGATGGTGCCTTCCTTCTGGGCCTCCCCGCCTCCCCGACCTCCCCTCCTCACCCCGGCCTCCATCTGGCTGGGCCTGGGTGGCTGTGAGCGCCCAGGCTCCTTCTCCAGGCTCCTGGCCCAGCAGTCCCTGGACGCCTGGCCTACGTCCCGGGCCTGGCCCCTCTTCCTTGCCGGCGGGGTCTTGCTCTTTGCTCGGGGCTGGGTGGCAAGGCCTGCACTCTTCGGCCTGAGTCTGTGTAGCTCTGGCACTGCCTGGGGGCCTGGGCCGGGCTTGAAGCCTGCTCATCCCGAGTCTGTGCCCGGCCCCTGGCGCCCCAGTGAGGGCACAGCTGGATGGAGCCGGCGCTGTCGGGTGGGGGTGTCCTGCGCTGTGCGCGAGGGGGGGCCTGCGGGGCACACGACACAGGCTGCCACGCTGCAGGGCGGGCGGAGGAGAGCTGCTAAGGAGCCAGGGCCACAGCGGGTCTGGCAGGCGAGGATTCTGCAGGGCCCTGGGGGCTGCAGGAGCAGGGCGTCTGTCGGGATCGATGCCGAGCTGCGACCCGTGGACCAGGTGGCCTGCAGGGGTGACCGCTGCCAGGGTCAGTGCCCGTGGGTCCCGCCAGCCTTCCCAGTGGCTGCCGTCTGGGACAGCCGTGTCCGTGCTGGTCCCTGAGTCTTGGTCCTGTCCAGCTGTTCCTGGGGACCTGAGACAGGTGGGACGGGTGGCTCTCCTCCGGAGAGGTGGCAGAGGAGCTGGGACACGGTCCCGAGACGTTAGTTAACAGGAAGCCTGGGCCGCAGGGGTGGCCTGCATGGCCTGCACAATGGGGGAGACCTGGAGTCCTGACCCCCGGGAAAGGGTGTCGGCAGGATCAGCAGCCAAGGGCTGCAGCTGGCCTGGCCCTTCCTGTGCCCTGCGGAGGCCCTCAGTCCCGGGCCTGCACACAGCATGGTGCGTGGACCACCATCCCTGAGGGCGGCCTCTGGTCAGCTTGGGGCTGAGGAGTAGGTGGGGGGCGAGTCCTGGGAGCTCAGCCTGAGGGGCAGGGCCCCAAATCCCGCGTCCACTAGGTGAAGCTGGTCAGGCAGCGCACGTACCGGGGCCCTCAGCGGTCGGCTTCCAGGGTTCTCCCTAAAGGACGGGACATACAGGTGACCACACAGGGTCTCGGCCCGCTGCCGTCATCTGTCCCCATCTACTTCCTCCCAAGGTTTGCAAACAGGGCGGGGAGGAGGGGTTGAAGGGCGGGAGGGAGGGAGAAACGGGAGCCGCGAGAGGCCCGCCAGGCCGAGTCCCCGGGAGGGGCGCTCACGATGTGGACCCAGAATGTGCCCGTGAAACCAGAACGCAGAGCAAGGGCTTCCCGCACTCCCACCTTGGAACCGAGCGGAACAGAAGCGCCGCGGAGAATCTGCGTCCTCACACGAGACAGGGAGGGCGGGGTTTGTGACTCACGGGGGTTTTGTGAAAACTGAGATTTTAAAATGATACATAAAATTTAAAATGAGCCGGGCGTGGTGGTGCACACCTTTAATCCCAGCACTTGGGAGGCTGAGGTAGGAGGAGCGTTGTGAGTTCGAGGCCCGCTTGGGCTACAACGTGAGCGCAAGGCCGGCCTGAACTACATAGTGTGACCCTGCCTCAAAAAACTAGGGCTGGGAGTTTGGCTCAGTGGCTTAAGCGCCTGTCTGGCAGGTGTGAGGCTGTGAGTTCGATCCCCAGTGCCGCAAAAAAAAAAAAAAAATTAAAATGTAACAGAAGTGTGCCTTACTGTCCCTCTGGTCACCTTGCACGCAACACATCGGGCCCCTCCCCCCGAGCCCCTCTGATGGGACAGGCAGCTGCTTCCTGCTTGTGTGGACTTGGGGATGCGTGGGGTGCAGCAGCGGGAGCCTAGGACCCGGCCTGAGGAGCCCAGGACAGCCGGGAAAGCCCTGGGGGAGCCCCATCGCCCAGGCATCCGTTTGTCACCAGGGGCAGGGCCAGTGCGGTGGGCCGCCTCCCCTGGCCAATCCCCGGGGCGCGGGGCACAGAGCGGCCTCTCCCTCCACCTCTCTGTCTCTGTCTGTCTCTGTCTCTCTGTCTGTCTCTGTCTCTCTATCTGTCTCTGTCTCTCTGTTTGTGTCTCTCTGTCTCTGTCCCTCTGTCTTTCTCTGGCTTTCTGTCTCTGTCTCTCTATCTCTCTGTCACCGTCTCCGTCTGTCTCTGTCTCTCTGTCTCTGTCTCTGTCTTGGTCTCTGTCTGCCTCTGTCTCGGTCTCTGTCTGTCTCTGTCTGTCTATGTCTCTCTGTCTGTCTCTGTCTCTCTGTCTCTGTCCCTCGGTCTTTCTCTGTCTTTCTGTCTCTGTCTCTCTGTCACTGTCTCTGTCTGTCTCTGTCTCTCTGTCTCTCTGTCTCTGTCAGTCTCTCTGTCTCGCTCTCTCACTGCTCTGGTGCCAAGTGAGTGCCCAGGGCCCTACCTCTCTGTCCTCGGATTTTACTTTACTCCTTTGGACAGTGTGCGAAGGTGTTTTCAGCTGACTTTATGACTTTGGAGCGGGGATCCCAGGCAGCAGCCCCGCCAGGCGCTGGCTGTGTGCGCGGCTCCTCCAGGGACACCCGGCCCTTGTGCAGGACGGAGCTGTCAGCCCCGTTAGCGCTGCCCTCTGAGTGCAGCGCTGTTTGCTGTGGTCCACAGCCCAGCGTCCTGTCCTCCTGCGGCTCCGCACACAAGCGTCAGTGGCTGGGGACTGCGGTGGGAGGAAGGCGCCGCGCTGCCGTGAGAGGGAGCTGCAGCCTCGGAGTGCGTGTGCGTGGTTCGCGCGTGGCGTGAGAGTGTCCGTCTCCACGCACAGCTGCCGAGGAGCAAGTTTGGGAAATTGTTCCTCCGCCGGAAACAGCCGTGGGCACCGAAGCACAGGGTCTTGACGGAGGGACCTCCTAACCACACGGCCTCGTCCCCGGGTCTCCCCGCCCCTGCCGCTGAGCGGGGCCTTAGTGGTGTCCTGTGGGGAGGGCTGTCCACCCACGTCCACACGGTGCCACGTCACACACAGCCCGGAGAACACCCCACCTCCAGAGGCCGCCTGTCCCCACTGCCTGTGACTGCGCCAGGTGAGCCCTCTACGCCCGAGACAGGACACACACTGCCTGCTCGGGGAGGCCACGGGTCGGGGGCCTCGCCTGGCCAGCAGGCGCCTCAGTCCCCAGGGCATCGAGGGCCGTGTGGACCAGGCTGGCCCAGCGCGTGGCCGCCCTGAAGGCGTGAGAAGCCGTGTCACCACCCAGCTGCCTCCAGGACAGGGACCCAGCCACCCGAAGGTGCTGCTGCCGGGAGGGGCCCTAGCCCTGCTCCGCCGGACAGGTGGGGGCTGAGTTGGCCCCCGTGAGGCTCAGCGGGCTGCACTGCCCGGGCTGAGGTCGGTGACCCCCGGGGCTCTGCCCGACCCACGCTTCGCTGCCCGCGCTCTCCCCACCCCCCAGGCCGAGCACTTAGCCGGTTGATGTGCAGGGAGGGGCAGGCGGCTGGTGAGGGACGCAGGACAGCGTGAGCCGCTTCCAGGCTGCCCTGCCCTGGGGGAGCCTGAGCACGGTGGTCCTGCGGACGGCGATGTGGAACAGCTCCTTATAAATAATCCACCAGTGCTCTTCTGCTCCAGTGCCCGGCTGTCAGGAGGGAGCTGGGGGCGGCGCTGGGCTGGGCCGGGGCCTGCATGGCCGGGGTCTCTCGGGGAGGCGCACCGGCCACCGCAGCAGTGCCACGCGCAGCTGGAGCTGGATGGGGTGAGCGCCCCCTCCACGCACGCTGGCGGCGGGCACCGTCCTCTGGCCCATCCCTCTGGGGAGCAGGGCCGCTCGCCGCCCCTGCTGGCCCCTCCTGACCACACCCATGGCTGCCCAGCCCTGCCCACCCCACCTGTCAGGGCACCGGGGAGATGCGGCTCCAGAGGTCGGCCCTGTCCCCACAGCTCTCTCCTCCCGCTGGCTGGACACGGCGCAGACCGGGCGCAGAGGGCGTCCCCCGCGGGGCGATGCCTGAGTGGAGATGTCGGCCTCGGTGGCTCTGGTGACCGGGAGGCTCAGCGCTCAGCTCACGCGTGTCCTCAGGGCCTTCCTAAGGGCACGGATTCCCGGTCACCCTCGCCCGACGCGGCCAGGCGTGCTGTGCGTGTGCACCGCGGCCTCAGCGCCTCCACGTGAAGGCAGGTGCACTGCGACGCTCTTCGGGTGCAGGCTCCGGGAGCCCCCAGTGCCTGGAAGAAAGAGCAGGGGCAGCAGGGGCACCGCCAGCGGCTCTGCCTGTGGGCCCCGGGGCGCCTCTCCAGCCCACCGCCCTCCGGCAGGGGCCCTGCAGCCCGTGCGAGATCCACTCCTGCGCTGCAGCCCTAGCCCCGCCCGTCCCTGGGCTCTGCACCCCAGCTCCGCTAGAGGCCGCCTCAGCTTCCCCGAGGTGACCGCAGTGTCGTTAAGTCCACAGGAGTTCGGGGGAAATTAGCACCCCAACTGCTTTTAGCTTTCCAGTCCACATATGCGTCACGTTCTTTATTCGATAGATCTCTAATATCCCTCAGCGATGTTTGTTATTTGAAATGTGTGGGCTTTGCACTGTGCCGTATATTTTGATGTGATTTGTCTTGTTTTTAATTTTGTTTTCCAATTACTTTGTTGGTTGCAAATAGAAATATTAATTGAACATAGTACACTGACCTTGTAAACGTATTAATTCCAAAATTTTACAGTCTGTTTTGGATTCCATGTACATAAACAAATTACACATGAACAACAGCAGTTTTGCCTCTCTCTTTTTGACTTCACTTTCATAGATTTTCTTGTCCATGTTTTCTTCGGCTGCACCGTGTCAGGCCGAGCGCCCGAGCCGCCCACTGGCGGTGGAGAGGAAGGGCGTCCTCATCACGTGGGCTGGGGATGAGTTCAGTACCCCGCCAAGTCTGGGGTGGTCACTGCCCCTTCCATCCCCAGCTGCCGGGGCTTTTAGACGGGCACTGGCCCTGAACCGTGGGTTTTTCCTTCTGCGTCTGTTGACCGATTATGCGGTTTCCCGCCTTGGCTTTGTCCACGCAGCAGGAAGACTGGAGCAGAGAGGAGCGTCGGCCTCGCTGCCGGTTACTTCCCAGGGCGCGGCTCCCCTCTGCGCCCCTCCCTCTCCTCCGTGAGCCTCAGTGGTCAGGGTGTCCTGAGCACAGCACCACCCGGCCTGAGCCTCACTGGTCTGGGTCAGAGCCCAGGCAGAGGCCAGGGCAAACGCGCTCGCAGCCCGCCGGCCCGCCCGCCTCCTCCCGGCCACGGTGACGGCCAGCTGCTTCCCACCTCATGCAGAGCACCCCAGCGCATGCTTGTGTCTGGCTGCTTCTGAGAGTTGTTTTGTGCTTGTGTTTGTTACTAGTTTGTTCCTTTCGTTGCTGAGTCCTTTTCAGTATCTGAATAGACTGACTTCTTTGCTGACACAGCAGGATTTCTGATTTTTTGTCGTCTTATGTATGTCGTCTATCTTGGTCACTTTTTTGTTGCTAGGACAGAGTACCCAGCACCTGCAGCTTGAAGGAGGAGAGGTTTATTTTAGCTTGCTTGTTTATTTGAGGCAGGGTCTCACTATGTAGTGTAGGTCAGCCTTGAACTCACTGTGTAGCCCAGGCTGGCCTTGAATGTGTAGCAATTCTCATGCCTCATGCCTGGGTCTGATTGGTAATTTGTTTTATTTTTTATTTTTTTGGCTGATATTTTAAAAGTTTCAGTTCCTGCCAGGTGCAGTGGTGCACACCTGTAATCCCAGCACTCGGAAGGCAGAGGTGGTGTAGCAAGGGCCCGGGTGGAGAGAGCTGCTGACCTGGGGGTGGGCAGCAAGCCAAGGGTGTGGAATAGGAGTCCAGAGGGAGACCGCCCCCCAGTTCACGCCCCCAGTGACCCAGTGTTGCCTCTTCCACCCAGACCCCACCTTCTAATGGCAAATTAGCTCTCAGCGCGGGCCGGTCTCCTTCCGGGCACTGGAGGCCGTTTTTTTTTTTTCCTTTTTTTTTGGTACCAGGGATCGAACTCACGACCTCGCACTTGCCAGGCAGGCGTTTGTGCCACTGAGCTAAATCCCTGGCCCTGGAGGCTGTTTCAGATTAAACCCTCACTACCGTCATTGCCCCATGAGTCTGCAGCGGAAATTCCCACTCCGGGGGTAGCTGGGCGTTCACTTCCACGTGGCCGCCCGGCCATCACTGCCTCAGCAGCTCAGCCTTGGGCAGAGAACAGCCTTGCATGGTGGTCAGGGGACCCCGGCAGGCGCAGCGCCCAGCTGGGTCCTGCGAAGGGCCAGCTGCAAAGGGCGACGCCTGAGCTGACCTCGGAAGCGGCTGCCACGATAAATGCAAATAAACTGAAACTAAAGCGGCCAACCAGAGCGTTCGGTTGTTTCCCATAGCTAAGGAGAGGCTTTGGGCTTTGAATCCTCAAATCAGCTGCCTCCAAGACAGATAAGGCAGAATGATCTTCAGAGGAACGAAAGTCTTTACAATTTTTAATGGCAATACATGGTGTCCTCCCTAAAGACCCTAGCTTCTTATCATCTCTCCTGTATTTCATTCATTCCTTCCTTCGTATTTTAGGTTCCTCATATAAGAGAAAACATGATACTTAAGCTTTTGAGCCTGATTGATTTTGCGTAGGGTGATGGTCTTGAGTTCCATCTATTTTCCTGCAAATGACGTGATTTCACCCTTCCTTCCTGCCGAATACCGCCTCGCTGTGTGTTGTACCGCAGTCTCTATCCTTCCTTCTGCCGGTGGGCATCTAGGCTACTTCCAGATACGGCCCGTGTGAACGCAGGTTTGAGTGTGTCCCTACGGTGTGCTGTACTTCATTCTTCTAGGAAGACATCCAGAAAAGGCGTAGCAGGATCAGACGGTATACCTAGTCTGAATGTTTTGAAGACTCTCCACGCTGATTTCCACAGTGCTGGTACTAGTTTACATTTCCACCAACAATGTGGGAGTGTTCCTTTTTCTTACAACATCACTAGTGTGTGTGTGTGTGTGTGCGTGCGTGTGTGCGTGCGCGTGTGCACGCCTGATGATAACCATGCTGACTGGGGCAGGGTGGAATCTAAAAGTTGTTTTGATTTACATTTCCTAATGGCTAAAGATGTAAAACATTTTTTCATATACTTATGGACCATTTGTACTTCTTTTTTAAATTTTTTTTTATTTTAAACAAAAGGAAAATAAGAAATCAAAACATAACAATTTCACACCAACCAACAAAACAGCAACAGTCATCAGCATATTGGATATTCTTGAAAATTATTTAAGATACAAAATACGGACATGAAGCATTATCTAACAAATTATTAACACAATTGTTTTCAAATGAACATTTCGCATTAAAAGTAGAATCTGAAGGTGACCCTGAGAAAATTACATTTCACTTAAAATTCTTTTTTCTCTGTCACAACTAATTTTTTATATGCATAGATTTTATTTCAGATGACATGATACTCTACCTAGAAGATCCCAAAAACACCAAGAGACCCCCAGATCCAATAGGCAGACCTAGCAATGCAGCTGGCCACAAAATCAACACTCAAAAATCAACAGCATTCCCATACACGAACAACAATCTCACTGAGAGAGAAACGAGGAAAACAGCACCCCCACAATAGCAATTTCCCTCTTAAGACTGCTTTCATTGTGTCCCACAAGTTCCAGTATGTTGTATTGTCCTTGTCGTTCAACTGTAGAAACTAATTTCTTCTTTAATGTCATCTGTGACCCAATGATTGTTCAGAAGTGTGCTATTTAATTTCCATGTGTTAATGAAGTTCTTGGTTTCCTTTGACATGGATTTCCAATTTCATTGCACTACGGTCTGATAGTATGCATGGGATAATTTCAATTCCTTTACATTTACTCAAGCATGTTCTATGAACCAGTATATGGTCTATTTTGGAGAATGTCCCATGTGCAGCTGAATGTGTATTCTGCTGTTGTAGGGTGGAAGAGTCTATAAACATCTACTAAGTCCATTTACTCAAAGGTTTGATTTAATTGTAATATTTTATTGTTGATTTTTTATCTAGTTGACCTGTCTTTTTATGACAGCGGGGTATTAAGTTCTCCCAATACAATTGTATTAAGGCTTATTTGATTTTTCATGTCCATTAATAATTGTTTTATATAACTGGGTGCACTAGTATTTGTTGCATATATATGTATGATTGTTATCTCTTCCTCTTGGATTGTTCCCTTTACCAATATATAGTAACCTTCTTTGTTTCTCTTAATCAGTCTTGGCTTAAAATTAACTATCTGCAAATAGAATAGCTACCCCTGCTTTTTTCTGGACTCCTGTTGCATGGAGTATTGTTTTCCATCCTTTAAATTTTAGTCTATGGTTATCTTTTTGAGTTAAATGTGTTTCTGGTATACAGCATATTGTTGGATCTTGCTTCTTGATCCATTCTGCCAGTCTATGTCTTTTGATTGGTGAATTAAGACCATTAACATTGATGGTTAAAACTGATACGTATTTACTTATCCTTATCATGTTGTTTTCTGTTTTCCTGGTGGATTCCTTCTATTGGCATTCACGGAGCTGTAATACTTATCATCCCTTCCTAAAATGTCCTTCAAAACATTTTGGAGTGCTGGTTTAGTGGTCGTGAATTTCCTCAACTGTTCCTTATCATGGAAGTATTTTGTTTCTCCCTCTATTTTGAAAGATAGTTTTGCAGGATACATCAATCTGGGTTGAAAGTTGTTTTCTTTTAGAACTTGGAGTGCTTCATGCCAAGCTCTCCTTGACTTGAGAGTTTGTGCTGAGAAGTCCACTGTGATTCTGATGGGCTTTCCTTTATAGGTGATTTGTTTCTTTTCCCTAACAGCTTTTAAAATTTTATTCCTGTGTTGATTTTCTGTAATCTTGACTATGATGTGCCTGGAAGTAGATTTTTTTTAATCATTGCTAATTAGAGTTCTATATGCCTCACTTATTTGTATGTCAAAATCAGGAAAGTTTTCTGACACGATGTCTGTAAGGCTGTTTTTAATGTCATTTGTAGTATCCCCTGCTTGTTAACTGACTCCAATTAATCTTAAGTTATTTTTCTTTGTCTCATCAAGCAACTGCTGGATTGATTTCTCATGTTCCCTTGCTAATTTTGAAGAATCTTTCTTTTCCTGGTCACTAACTGCGAGCCTGTTTTCAATGTCTGAGATCCTGTCCTCACATTGACTTAATCTGCTTTGAATACTTTCAATGGAGTCTCTATTCTCCTGTATATCTGCTTGAATCTGCTTTATGGAATCCATTTGCTTCCTATGTTGTCCTTGCATAATTTGCTTAAGCTTGTTTATTTTTTTGTCTGTATCTGCTCGAACATCACTAAGCATGGTGTATATTTTGGTAATCTCTGTGGTTATTTGAGAGATTATTTCTGATTTCATTTTTTCCAAAGCCTCATTCAACTGCTCTGTTACCACTTCTAAGAAACCTTGTAGGGGGCTTTCAGATTTGCCAGCCTCATTGCCCCCCTGGGTGTGTTTTTGGTGAACTGGGTGTCTGAGGTTGTGACCTGGTTTGGTGTCTTCTCATTTCTTTTCTTTTTTAGTTTAATTCCTAAAGTGATGCCTGTTAGGTGCCCACAGTGGGTTACTTTAATGGTGGTATTAAGGGCTTCCAGGTGATGAGCACTTCCCAGAGATATCTTCCAGGTGTAGCTGGTTCCTGGGCTCCAAGTCTATTGGAAAATCCCACCTCCTCAGTTTGTCAGAGATGAGAAACCACTGCTCTCCTAGCCCAGTCCCTACTTCCTTGGCACCATGCCCAGCTCTCTCTGCGACCCCCAGTCAATCCCAGTTCTGGACCATCAAGGCCAACAGCTGTCCAGTTCAATTGAGTTAATGCTGGCTGCAGTGGCACCCACAGCACCAAACACTTCCAACAAAACAGTAAACTGATCCAACCCCTGATTTATAACCCCCGACCATATAAACTGAATTTGTAACCGTACAACAGAATGCGAAACAATCATATACAGTACTTAGGTTCACAAAATATCAATTCTGTCCCCAAGGGTCTGGACCCAAAATGAATTTAAGAAAAAGCAGAAAAGTGGGAAAAGAGAAAGAGACTGTAAGTAAGTTGGAGAACAAAGATGGGTCCACCAACTTAGGGAAACCACTGCAGAAGACTGAGGGAAAAGAAAGCCAAAAGAGACAAAAAAGAGAACAGAACAAGACCACACCCAAAAGAAGGGCAGAAACCATACTCACACTAAAAAAAAAAAAAATAATAATAAACAAAACAAGCAATAAAAAGAGAGGGGGGAAAAGTTCACTTTTGGGGTCCACTTTCGGGGTTCTGTCTAGGTTCACTGGTAAACAGCCTGTGGAGACAGCAACCCAAATCGTGGCACTGTATCCCCGCAAGCCAGCAACTGTCCGTGGGTGGAGTAGTAGCCAACCTTAGCAGGCCTGCCCTGAGAGGAGCATCCTCGGCCTCGCAGCCATCCAAGCAGTCTCCACAGGTCTGTGCCCAGCTAGGAACCACTGGGGGAAGCCAGCAACAGTTTTAGCCCCAGGCATATCTGGTCCAACTCCAGAATGGCTTCCGGCAAATCACTCTCTCCCGCGGGAGGACCAAGTCCTCCACACTCACCGCCAGCCAGCAGAGTCCTCTACACCCGCCACTCTCTTCCACCAAGAAATAGTTCCGCAGAGGCCCTGGGGTTACCAGCCGCCACCAACACCACGAACATGTGCCGCCGGCTTCCAACAGCTTCCCTCACGCAGTGAGTTCGGCTCTGGGTGAAGGCTCCACCAGCTTCCACCTTCTTCTTAGCTGAATTTTTTCTTTTCACTCTCTCTGTGGGGTTCGATTCAAACTTCAGGCTCCTCCTAGGTCCAAAGAACCCATCTCCCTCCTTTTTGTCATCCTCAAGATGGTGCATTCCCACATCTAGATGGTGTCTCTCAGAGAGGCTGTTCTCCCTGCATCCTACTACTCTGCCATCTTCCCGGAAGTCTTTTGTACTTCTTTTGAGAAGTATTTAACCACGTTATTGATCCATTTTTTATTGAGTGATCATTTTTCTGGAGGGGACTGGTGTTTGAATTCTTCATGTATTCCAGACATTAGCACTCCACCAGCAAAGCAGGTAGCACGTGCTTCCTCGTGCCCTGCCTGTTGGGCCCTCCCTCTGGTGGTCACCCCTCTTCCCGTGCAGAAGCCTCTGGATTTGGTGCAGCCCCATTTGGCCCTGTTTCCTGTGCGTGTGCAGCCACATTCAGGATTTCTTCACCCGTGTGGTGGTGCCGAGTGTGTCCCCTACGCTATCTCCCAGCAGTTTCAGCGTTTCTATTTTTATACCTCGCTCTGATCCGTTTGGTCTGATTTCAGTTCAGGGTGAGGGCAGCGGCCTCATCTCTAAGCAGACGTGCAGCTTTCCCAGCACTGCGTGTAAAAGTCTCCAGTGCGTGTTTCTGGCCCCTTGGTAAGAACCAAGTGTCTGTGGGTGCGCGGGCTGTCTGGGGTCCTCCGTCCTGTTCTCTTGGTTTATAACTGTTTTAGTGCCAGTACCACTCTCGTTTTCTTTGTTACAGTTTTGTAGTATAACTTGAAATTAGGTATTCCGATGCCTCCCACTTTGCTCCTTTTGCCTGGATTGCTTTGGCTATTCTGGGTCTTCTCTGATTCCATATGAATTTTAGGATTGTTCTTTCTAGTGCCGTGAAGAATGTTGTTGGTGTTTTAGTAGGGATGGTGTTAAATCTCGAGATTACTTTTGATAATACTGTCATTTTCACAATATTATTTATCCTGATCCAAGATTGAGGGAGGACTTCACATTTTTCTTTTTCCTGTTGTTTTCAGAGTCCCATAATTTTTTTCTGCAGAGGTCCTTCACCTCCTTGGACAGGTTGATTCCTCGATATTTAATTTTTTTGGAAGCCACTATGAATGGAATTGTACTCCTGATTTCTTTCTTGGTGGCTTCACTACTATACAAAAGGGTGTTGATTCTTGTGTGTTTGTTATGTATCCTGCACTTTTTGCTTTTTAAATGCCATACTGTCATTTATTTTATTTCCCTCTTAGTTAGAAGCACCACAAAGCCACTTTGAATCACCACCTTCTCGGACTGACCCTGAGCTTGTCTGCTGTGGCTGTCTTCTCCTCCCCGTGTCTCCTCGCCACTAGTTTTGCGCGGTTGAGATGTTTTGCTGTAATTGTCCTTGTAATGCAAGTCTGAGATAGAATTTCTCAACTTTCCGTTTTGTGATTAAAATGCCTTTTTGTGCCTGCGTCACTTAGAAGACATCTTGTGGGTGTGGAATTCTAGGTTGGTGCTTTGTTGCTTTCCTTCCTACCCATGAAGGTGGCATTCCGCCGTCCTGTGGTTCCCATGGTTTCCAGGGAAAGTCACGCATTAGCCTCCTTCTGGGCGGAGCATGTTGGTTTTGGAAAGTGCTTTGGAAGTACCATGCAGGCTTTCTCTGGTTAATTTCAAAATATTCTTCTTTTTGTGTTTATTCTACTTGTGTTTATTGAATTTCTTGAATATGTGGGTTGATGTCTTTGAGGCTTTAAAAAAAGCCCAGCTATTCTTTCTTTAAATTTAGTTACCTTCTGCCTTTTTCTCCTTGTGTGATGGGGTGACTTGATGTTTCCCCTTTTAAGCGTATTTCTCACGTCCTCCTCTCCATTCTGTATTCCTCACTCTTTGTTCTCTCTGATATGCATTTAAGTTTATTGATGTTTCAGTTAATTCAGTTAATCTATTTTAAACTATATTCACTTTATTAGCGAGGTACCCAACAGATCATTAAATTCAAATATTGTATTTTTATTTGCAGGATGCCTATAGGCTCTTGTTTGTTTGTTTGTTTGTTTTTGAGACAGAATCTTGCCATGTAGTCCAGGTTGACCTCAAACTCAGTGATTCTCCTGCTGCAGCCTCCCAAGTATTGGGATTACTGCATATTTTCCATTGACGTTTTCTATTTTTAATCGATTTCATCTTTCTTTTTTATAATATTTAAAGTAATACTTATAAAGTTCTTGTTTGGCAGTTCCCAACCCAAATCATCTGTGAGTCTATTTCTATTTTCTATTACTTGAATTTCCATTTGTCAGGGTTCCCGCCCCTGCATTTTCCTGGTGTCCTGCTCTGTGCTAGAGGAACCGCTGGCCCTGTGCGGGCCCTCTTCCCTCCTGGCAGCCGGGTGGGTCATGTTGTTCCATCAGCTGAGCTGGCCTGGGTGGGCCACTGCCGCACCCGTCTGTGGTCCCCTGGAGTTGCCGGTCTTCCTTGGATGTGGTCTCTTGGGCTTTGATTGAGAACCTGAGAACCAACCGCACAGTTTACATGGGGCAGGCAACTTCATATGGAACTTTGAGTTTGGTGCAGGCTTCTCATTTTAGGGGGCTTTTCTTTTCTGTTTTGGGGTGATACTGGGACTTGAACTCAGGACCTCATGCTTACCAGGCAGGTGCTGCATTGCTGAGCTAAAACCCCAGCCCCAGGGGGCTTTTCTTGTAAATTCCCTGAGGCCACAGGAAATTCCTTGGCCCAGCCCTGCAGTCTGTTTGTCTGATTTGTATCGCTTTGACTGCTCTCTTAAGTTCTTAAAGCTATGACTTTTTGGAGGAAATTTATTCTATTTTTTTTCTCCTGGATTTTACAGTGGAATGTTCTCTACTGATATCTGAGCATTTTATTTGAAAGTAAAAATGGCACTGATCTTTAAACTACATTTTGGACCACTAGGCTCCCCCGGGAACGGAGGGCTAAGCGGGGCGACCTGTGCCCACGGGGCGGCCGGCGCGGGTGGAGCCTGCCGGAGCGGGCGCAGCATGGGGCAAGCAGGAGCCACAGGGCCGACTGCCTCTCCACCCACGCCGCCCTCCCGGCCTGGGCTGGGAGGAGCCCGGGGAGCGGAGGGAGCCCCGAGGGAGGCGGGTAACGGGGGGCGTGTCCAGGGCAGAAGGACTGGGTTCGCCGGGGTCTCGCGCTCCCCTGTGCCAGGGACGCAGTCACAGTACCTGAGGAGTGCAAGGGTGCGCCCGGCGCCGTCCCTGCCTCCGGCCGGCTGCGTGACTTCCGACCCCGCGCCCTGCCGGCCCCGTCCGCCTCCCTCGGGGAGGTTCAGGAGGCAGGAACACGACGCTCCCACGCGCGGCGCAGTCCCCGCAGCCGGGCAGGAGCTGCGGAGCGCACCGGGAGAGACAAGGGGAGCCACGGGGCCAGGCGTCCGTCTGCCGCGAGCTTGACAGAGGCGCATTTCCTCGTTATCCTCAGCCGCGGAGTCAGGCAAGGGACGGGGTGCTGGCCATCAATCTGCCCGCCACGCGCGGCTCTGTTTAACAGCTGATAGGGCGGCGGCGAAGGGCTTTCTCCGCTCTTTGTTTAAAATGATATATCATGGGCCCGGACTTATCAGTGTCTCTAAACGCATATTCTGTGCTCTGCCCCCACCGGGGGACTTGGTCCATTCTAATGAATATGTGCAGGATTGGTTCTGAACTTGGTATAATTTAATCCATCAATTTAACATTCAGAGAACATGCAGAGCACTGTCTGGGTGGATGGACGTGGAAGGCCTCGTTCTTATTAATCTGAGACGGACTCGCGAAGTAGAGTAGCCTGCACTCTCCGTATCTGCCATGGGGTCCAGTGCTGGGGCGTCAGCAGGCTGTGTGACACCTGAACCACTGAACCACTCTGTGGTGGCCGCTCAGAGACCCCCAGTGCTGGGCACCTCCAGCTCCCAGAGGGTGGAGGAGCACGGTTGTCAGGGCGCAGCTGCTGTATTGGAGGCACCTTGGCCCAGGCAAGCTGGCACTGACCTCTGAGCTCCAAGGCCCAGGGCACACGTCTCTGAAGGTCACCGCAGTGCCCAGGGCCGGACGGCAGGTGCACTGACCCTAGATCTCTCTGGTGCTGGCCCATTATCAAAGCTACGGGGAGACAGAGGACCTTGTGCGGCCTTGAGGCAGCTGGGGAAAGCAAGGAGTCCTTCCCCGCCCCCCTTGGGTGCCCTGGAGGCAGGGAGGTCAGCGGGGCTGTGTCGGGGGTCCTGAGGTCCCTTCCAATCCTGCAGGGCCAGTTGCTCCCCCACTCTCTTCTCCATGGGGCATGAGGAACCTCCTTCTGCAGCTGCTCGCCCCTCACGTGCTGGCCTCTGCTGATGGCCTGCAAGCCTGGCCTGAGTGCATGCCCTTGGAACTGCTGCTGCCCAGGCTGTGAGCTGTTGCAGGAGCGGAGCCCGTCCCGGGGCTCACGGGAACTGAGCCTGCCGTGGGATCCAAGCCCCCTGCAGCATCCGAGTCAGCGAGTGTGTGTGACTGGGCTGTGCAGGGTCCTTGACTGAAGAGAGGCAGTGCCCTGCTGCCTGACCGGGGAAGCCAGAGCGGCCGTCAGATGTGAGGCACCCATGGACCACCAGGCTGGAGTGGGGTTTCCTGCGGTTCAGTTGGCCGCAGCGGTGAGAGCTGGCTGCTGCGACAGTGACCCTGGGGCTGTATTTCCATCACTTTGTGCCTCTCACTAACTGCAGAAGTAGCTAGGTTTTCATTCTTAGCTTTGGTAAACCCCAAAACTTATCTTTGGCAAGGTGACACGGGACTGCAGGGGTCAGGTACAGCGTGAGCAGGACTGTCCCATCCCATCCCATCCCGGGTCGCACCAGCCTGCACAAAGGAGGCGGGAGATGCTAACACGGCCTCTGCAGGGAGAGCCAGAGGGCAGGTGGCAGAGGGCAGAGGGCAGAGGGCAGAGGGCAGAGGGCGGGAGTCACTGAGCTGAGCCAGGAGAGGCTTCTAGGTCAAGAGGGAGGGAAGCAGAACCAACCCACTCATGCCAGGGTCCCAGGAGGTCAGGAGCTGGCAGAGTCCCTGGACATGGGGTGAAGGCGCCAATGTCTGGGGCAAGGCTGGACACTGCTTGCTGCTGTGACACCCTCCCCCGCCAGGATGCACAGAGGGAGAGGGCGCCAGAAGCCCGGAGTCTTAGCCACTTTCCCGTCGCTGGAACAAGGCACCCAACACCCCCAGCTTAAAAGAGCAGAGGTTTATTTTGGCTCCTGTTCTAGGCTGTGGTTGGCTGACTCCAAGGCCAAAAGAGGATGGTGGGGGAACACGGTGAGAAGAGCTGTCCATCCCACGGCAGCCAGGACGCAGAGAGAGAAGGGGGAGCCTGGGAGGGAGACACGCCCCGTCCAGGTCGCACCCCAGTGACCACCGTGCCCCACCAGCCCACCTCCCGGCAGCCCACCCATCAACAGCGGATCACTGGTGACTATGGCGCCCCGTGACCCAACCCCCTTCCCACAGCCCCACCTCTGACGTGCGCGACTTTTAAACGTGATCTAAGCCAGAGCATTCCGTCCCTGGCCTCAGAGCGCTCATGTCCGCCTCATTAGGCAGATGCGTTTGGTCCCTCTCTAAGAGCTGCCCAAGTCGGAACAGTTCCAGCATCACTGAGAAGTCTCCTCCGACACTCAGGCAAATCCTTAGCCGTGAGACCCTATAAAAAGCAAACAGGAAGTTAAATATTCCCAGCATACAATGGCATAGAGTAAACCAAAAGGGAGAAATGGAGGAGAGGAAAGGAATTGGGCCAAAGCAAGACTGAAACCCAGCAGGCAAACACCTAAGCCTGTAGCTCTGTGTTGGCACCTGGGGCAGGTGGAGGTGCGGTGTGGGCTCCAAGTACCTGGGCAGCTCTTTCCCTGTGAGCCGCGTGGCCCTCGCTGGGCTGGCTTTGCTCACTGCCTGTGGCTTTCCTCAGAAGGCATCGCTCACTCCTGGCCTCTCTGACTTCCTGGGGTCTCCAACGCACTGTGGGCTTCGCTCTCCCAACTCAGCGCACTGCCTTCTCGGGGTCACACTGCCTGCCTCTCGAGCCTTCTAAAATCTGTGTGGAAGCCTACATGACCCCCTAACTCTTGCATTCTGCATGCCTGTAAAACTGGTACCACCTGGCTAGCACCAAGGTCTTCCACTGGCAGGATCAATGGCTACAGAGACCTCTGATTGCCTAGCTGACCAAGCATGGTGAGAAGAATCCTGGGGAACCCATTTTCTATGTGACCTTCTTGGACAGAGGTCCCAGAGACTCTCTTCTCAAGTGAATGGTTTATACTTTAGCAGCTCTAAGACTGTGATTGGTAGGGTCTTGATTCCTGAAATGCCTTCCAGCCATTACTCCTGATACTAAGCATTTGGCTTCTTTTTAATGCTAATGTTTTCAGCAACCATAGTCTCCATGGCTTCAACTTTTCAGCCTCTTCCTTTTGAGGAAACTGCAGACTTTTTACATCTGCTGATTTCACTGTAGATCTGACTAAAAGTAGCCAGTCGTACTTCTGTCACACTTTAAACACTGGGCAACTTTGAAATTCCCTCCACCAGATTTATTAGCCCACTACTCTTAATCGCCATCTCCTAAAAGTCTGAAGATATGGGCAAAATGAAGACAGATTTTCGTCGAGGGCGTGACATACACAGTCTCCAGTCCATGTGCCAATGGAGTTTTTTTTTTTTCCCACCTGAAACCTGGGCCTGGTCATTTTGGTCTGCTTTTCTACCCATGTTCCTTTTCTCTGAGCTCTGACCTGAATTCTCCATCAAGGTCTGTTTATAGCGCTAGTCCTTCTTTACCATCTCCAAACCTTTCTAAATTCTTCACAAACCAGTGCCAAAGGATACGTGGCCAGGAACAATCACAGTAACAACTCCCCTTCTGGTACCAGTGCATGTTTTAGTCACTTTCCTATAGCTGGGAGAAAATACTGAATGCCCATAATTTAAAAGAGGCTCATGAATTCAGTCTGTGGTTGGCTAGCTCCAAGGCATCCTGGCCGACAGCACAGTGAGGAAAGCTGTTTATCACGTGGCAGTCAGGAAGTAGAGAGAGAAGGGAGGAGCTGGAGGGGGAGACACCCCCGTCCTAGGCCACACCCGCAGCGACTGCCTCTTCTACCTCTCCTACCAGGCCGTGGGTCCATCAGTGGCCTCCTGTGGTTCAGCTGCCTGCCCAGAGCCCCACCACTGAACACACGAGGCTTCTGAGGGACATTCTAGACCTAAACCACAGCACCCTGTCTGAGGCGTGCCAGCTGCTTGGGGAGCGGCTCCAGGCTGGGGAGCACCCACCGAGGGCGACCTCGTTAGTGTTTCTCTGCTGCAGGAGCAAAGGCTGTGAATTACAGAGCTGCAGAGAGCAGAAAGGGCCCCTCTCGCTGTCCCGGGTCGGAAGAACGACCCAGCAGCCACACTCGTTCTGGCGGCTCCAGCAGGGAATCTGTTCTGGGCTTCTTCCAGGTTCTGGGGGACCTGGCATTCCTTGGCTTGCGGCCACACCTTTGCCTTGTCCCTGCACAGACTTCTGCCCTGCTGTCAAGGATGCTGTGACAGGATCAGGTTCTATCTGGCCAGGGCTTCATTTCAAGCTCCCTTAGGTCGATTCCTTCCAAAAGTCTCTTTTTGAATAAGGTGGCACTCACGACCGTGTGCTTGGGCTGTGGACCTGTCTTTTGAGGACCACCTGGGTTAGCATGTGTGAATGTGCATGTGTGCGGTTCTTGGTGGGTTGGGGTGTGGCTGTGTGTGAGACATGTTGTGTCTACATACTACGTGTGTGGAGTGTGTGTGTCTATGTGGGGCGCATCTGTGTGTTACACGCCCATGTCCTGTGTCCCGAGGTGTGTGTGCGGCTTGTGTGTTGTGTGTGTCTGTCTCCGTGCCCGCAGCTGTATGTGGACCTTATGTACACTGTGTTCGTGTGTGTGGCGGGGAGGGGACACATAGGTGAACCTCGTCACTCTCAAATCACTGGAAGAGATGGCTCGTCCATGCGCGGCCATGCACCTGAGTGTGGCTTGGGTCTGATGAGAAGGCCAGCGTTTCTGCTGAGTGCACTGGGTGTGAATTTCACACTCAGCAAATAGCTCCCCTCCTGCGCCCTGCCTGATCCCTTGTCCCATTCCCTGAGGAGCCACACTTGGCCGTCACCACGGGCGGGGGCAGGGGGTGCTGAGTTGGCTGGGACGGCTGCTCCATCCCTCTCCCCAAGTCCATCCGGGGCACTGTGATGTGGACAAGCAGGGGGATGAGGGCCCTCCAGCTGGCTGGACAGTGGGGCCTCCCCGCACCCTGCACCCTGCGGAGTCCCCACATCACAGCCTGCTGTCTGGCCAGGACTGTGGGACCGCGGAGGAGGGAAGGGCCTCCTGTGCCCAGTGCACGCCTCTCAGCAATGGCTCAGACCTGGTCGCTGCCACTTCCAAGACATCACCCTTGAAAGGTCACCTTGCTACCTGTCACAAAGCTGGAGGAGGAGACACTGCTGTCCTCTGAGAGTCCTGTTTGGGAACACCCAGTAGGAAAGCCCCTCTGATCCCGAGGGCTGGCCTGGCTGGTGGAAGCTCTCTGCAGGGTGGAGAGACCCTGAGAGTGGACACAGCAGGGACAGCGGCAGAGGCTGTCTCCTGGGCATCCTGGAGCGGTGCATGGTCACTCTCCCTGTGCCATTGTCCTTGCCAGCTAAGCTGGGCCCGAAAGACAAGCATGACCTCGGCCAGAGTGCTTGGGAGCGGTGCGGGGCTAAGTGACGCTGACCACTCGGGGTGCACGTGCCCTGGCTCCTCCGCCAGGGCGCTCTCTGTCCCTGAGAGGGGCGAAGCCAAGTTCTCGTGATTACCAAGGGTGACAGAAATGGATGCCAACCACAGCCCGTCTGAAGCAGGCGTGTGACGCACAGAAACCGGGGGTTCGAGAGGCTGGGAGGGGGGCGCCCATGTGCACCCGCCACTTGTGCTGTGTGGGAGGAGGCACCCAGGTTACAGCTGGGCACAGGGCGCGCTGGGCCGAAGGACCCTGCTTCCGGGGTGGGCAGCGGCAGAACCCCGCTGTCCCGGCCCGTCCCTGCCCTTTGTGGGACGCTGCGTCCCCGGCACGTCCTGCAGCCGTCCTGAGACTGACAGCCGGAGAGGGCCCTGGCTGTGCAAGGCTGCGGACGGGCTGTCCTGCGATGGCCAGGTTCGGTGACAGGGTCCCTGAGAAGCATGGGTTCCCGGTGAATCAGATGTCTTGTATCACCGAGAGCAGCTGCTCTCCGCCCTTCTGAGTGGGTGGGCAAGTGTATACCATTATTTTTACAATCAACTTCTCTGGAGTGCAAAATGTCTTGAAATGACGCTGGGGAAGCAACGCTGGCCTGAGCCGTGGGGCCGCAGTGGAGGCTGTGCATCACCGAGGCCACGGGCACCAGCAGTGCAATGGAGTGGCCACGTGAACCCCGCGGCCCCTTTCCTGGGAAAAGCTGGGGTCTGGATCTTGTTGGGTTTCTCTCTGCCTGTGGAGGAGGAGCTGGGGGCGTGCAGGCCTGCGGGTCCCCGGGCAGGCCCCTGGCACCAGGGACGTAAGCAGTGTGGCTTCTCTTCCAGCATCTGGAAGCCGAGGCGAGTCCGGGCCCGCCTGCCTACGACAAGCTCGCAAACAACCCGCTAGCCAGGCTGGCAAGGGACCCGGGCAGACTGGGCTCCTGAGGGGCAGCTGGTCCCACAGTCCCCGTGTGCGGGCCTCCGACTCTGATGACTGCGACTGCTGCCCCAACGTGCTGGGTGGCCCTGGTGCCCACGCAGCAGCCTGTGACGGCCACACCCCGCAGGAGGCCTCGCTCTAGGGCTGAGTTAGAGCCCTGGGTGCGGCTGTGGGCGCCCAGGTGCCTCCCTCCTGTCTCGGGGAGCTCCCCGGCAGGATTCTCCCCATGGGGGGCTGCAGGGAAGCACAGGACGCGGGGCCCCTCGGTGAGAAGCTGGGCCCAGCACGCGCCCGCAGACACTGCAGGTTCCACGCAGTCATCAAAGGGACTGTTACACAGCTGCCGCTGCCACCGGTCCTGGCCAAGACGGACTCACGGCACAGGATGCGGCCCTGCTCGTGGCCCCCAGGAGCCCATGGGAGGAAGAATCCCGGACACTGTGCCGCAGGTGAGCCACGGCCTGGCAGCCCGCCTCGTGCCCGGGGTGCTCTAAGGCCTGGTGCGGAGAGCAGAGCCCGGCCCAGTGAGCACGCAGATCAGCGGGACTCGGCCAGGGCTCCTGAGACCCCGGGCACAGGGACTGGCGCCTGCCGAGCTCAGGTCCACGTGGGCACACGGGAGAAGCTGTGGGGGAACTGGCCGTGAACACAGGCCCTGCACCGCCAGGGCACTGCCTGCCCCAGCACCCCTGCGGACCCTACTCAGGTGTGCTGGGAGTGGGCATGGGAGAGGCGGTGGGGGGGGCTGCTGGCCTCGTCCAGCGCCGTGCAGGTGCTGCCTGAAGAGCCAGGCCCCAGGAGACACTCAACTCTGTCCTTGAGCAAAGCTCAAATTAGGGGTAAAAGTACAAAAATATCCGTCACTCAACAGTAAAAATCTCAATCTCCAGTGTCTGGTAACGACCCCCACCCAAGTACTAACCAGGCCCGACCCTGCTCAGGGTGGTGTGGCCGTAGACCCTGCTAATGACACGGGACCTTTGCTGCCCGGATCTCTACGGCAGAAGCAAGCGGTTTCTCTCCTCTCTTAATGTGGTGATTTACACTGCTGGGTTTCAATGTTAAACTGATCTTGCAATGTCAGCGTGAGCTTGGTCATGATTGTCACCCTCTATACACATGAACACGCACACGCACACGCACACATGCACAAACATACACACGTGTGTGCACACAGTTGGATTTCACTTGCCAGAATTTTGTTTAGTTTTTATCCGTGTAAATGAGAGATGTGCTTCTGTCATTTTCTGTTCTTGCAAGATTTCCTTCTAAGGTTTTGCTGCCAGGGTAACGCTGACCTTGGGAAAGGAGGTGAGCGCCATCTCCTGGGTTTACGGGAGTGCGTGGGAATAGCGCGCTCTTCCTTAGCGGTTTGGGAGAAGTCACCGGCAAGGCTGCTGCGGGGGAAGGCGCGGCAGTCAGTTTAAACGGGAAGCGCACACTTATCCTTGGATCTGCTCTCGCTGCTCCTGGGCTCTCGAGGAAAAGGGAAGCCGACGTCCCCACAAAACCTGGCCTTCAAGATCCACAGCAATGTTGTGATGGCCCCACGCTGGACACAAATGAAATGTCCACCCATACATGTATAAACGGAGGATACATTCATTATCTGACTGTCATTGTTTTGAGACAGGGAATCACTGTGTTGCTAAGTTCCCCGGGTGGGTCTTGAACTTCTAATCTTCCTGCCTCAGCCTCGCAGAGTGCTGGGATCACAAGTGTGTGTCACCAGCCCAAGCGAACGTTTGTTGTCTTAATTATGTTACGGTTTTGTGCTGGTACATATCTGTCAAGGTGTGTCAAACTGTACACTTGGAGCTTATGACTTGTCAATTAAACCTCAAGAACTCTGTTAAAGATAAAATGCTGTAAGGTTAAATTTATTTCAAAAGACAAAAATGGAAGACATCGTACTGGAAACAAAGTAGTCACACTCACTTCTATACGTGGAACCATGTAACCGTATATGGTTAGATCCAGCAGATGAGTGGAACGGAAGAGAAGACGCAGGTGAAGAGGGGGTAACAGGGCAGGAAGAGGAAGTGGGGGTGTGTCCGGAAGTGACGCAGAGCCCCAGGGACAGGGAACGGGAGACAGGATATTCCCCAGGGCCCGAGCAGGGCCAGCAGGCTCCTGACTGAGTCTTCGCGGGGACGAGGGCAGGATGGAGACATGGTGAGACGTGGCAGTAGCCACAACTTACAAAAATTTTGTCAAATATACGAAGTTCAGGAATTCAGAAGCCCGAGTTCAAGCAAGACACAAACTCAGTTCTCTCCACGATTCTGGTCGAAAACTGGACTGGATGAGAACTGAATCTAATTCCCCAGGTCAGCGCTGAACCTGACCACTGCATTTGATTCAGTTCTAGTCTGAGTTACATTTCTCATCGCCGAGACAAGATACCCAACACCCAGCGTTAAAGGAGGGAAGGCTGATTCCGCTCACAGTTTGTAGAGGTTTCAGACCTGCTCAGCTGGCTCCACAGCATCAAGGAGGAGAAGCAACCCAGGGCAGGAAGACGACAGCAAAGCAGCAAAGTGGCGAAGGAGCGGAAGGGGCGTCCACAGCTCTCTTTCTGCCTCTAGCACTCCATCCGGGGCGCACACTCTGGGGAGGGGGCACTCACACCAGGAAGGGCTCGCCGTCACCCAGGGGCTGAAAAGGGGGGATGTCCGCCTCCCAGAGCTCGTCCTGCACCGAGATTCTGAAATCCTGCGGCCTCGGCAATTGGCCTTGTAGATGAATGGATCAGTCAGTCGATCAACCACCCCTTCTGGGTATTCTTGAACATTGTTGCTGAGATGACCTCAGGTCACATCTTTGTCACTGCCCTTCGCCCGCAGTGCCCATGCAGTGCTCCACTGGACCTGGAGCTGCTGAAGGAGGAGACCCCTCCCACTCATCTTCGTGTGCCCCTGCTCCCTCGGGCACACAGTGCAGACCCTTGACAAACCTTGATAAACACGTGGGCGGGCCAGAGGAGGGGAGGAGGGAGACGCAGGGCTCAGCGTGGCAGGGGAGCCGCAGCCCTGGGCCTGAGCCGCCCCTCCTGCCCGGACAGCGTCGGGACAGTGCTCGGAGCCTGGCTTCCCTCGGTGCCCGCCTCCTGCCGCTCCTAATGAGCTGCCCCTTAATTTAAACAGCAGCTTACGGTGCAGTTCATTTACCACAGCACAGTCCACTGTGATCACAGTGACAGAAATTTGTGTTTTAAGTAATTTTTAATGTTTGCAGCAGCTGGGTCTCTGGAGTGTGGAAATAGCTAACATTCTTCACCTTTTGCAGCCGAGGGGGAAGAAAAACCTCCTGCTCTTTAGTTATAGAACCACCAAAGGCAGCACTTGGGGAGCAGAGCAGTTACAGTCGTAACGTAAGAAACGACTCGCCTAGGATCGGCCGAGGGTTTGAACGCACACACGGAAATGCGTGCGCCTCGCGCTGCGGCCGGAGCTCGCTGCGCCCCTTGCTCAGACGGAAGCACTGCTGCGAGCACAGCTGTGCAAAGGGCGGAAGCAGCTGCTTGAATCAGAGCGAGCCGTGTCTGGATGCGGCAGGCTGGCTTCCGGCTGCCGACGTGGAGATGCCGGGCAGGGCCTGGCTGTGGGGACCCCGTGCCCGCCCGCCCCAGACGTGGACCGTTCCTCCTTGGACTCGGCCGCGCTGAGGGCTGAACCCCGGTGGCCCTGGCAGCCGGGTGCTCTGAGTCGGCCCCTCGCCACCTGCGTGAGTGGCAGTGCTCCCCCTGCAGCCCGGGGTGCCTGGGTTTGGAGTGGGGTCTTCCCCGAGGTCACGGGCTCCGGGCGCCGGTTAGGGTGGGCTGGCACCCGGCTGACTGGGTCCTTCTCGGAGAGGAGATGAACACAGGGACGCCGACTGGTGGAGGACGCTCGGGCGGGAGAGGCCGCCCCGGGCCTCAGACGTGGCCTCTGGGCGTGGGCGCCACTGTGTCCCCCACGCTGCCCACACAGTGGCAGCCGGGCAGAGCTGCAGGCTGCGATGGGCAGGGGTCAGAGCAGAGAAGCCCAGGGAGTCCTGGCACCGGGGTCGCAGGGCGCCATTACTGACGTGCACCCAACGATCGCGCCAGGCAAGGGCCACCCGCTCGGGCCTCTGGGTTTCCCATGCGCCCTGAGTCCCAGGAGCGAGAGGCCAGCGTTTGCTGATGACCTTCCTGGCTGGGTCCGGCCCCCAGGGCCTCCCAGGGTCTCACAGGGGCACACAGAGGTCAGACGCCCGGGCCCCGCGGCTGTGGACAGTGGCCAGTGCTCAGGCACGGCCAGCCTGCGGAGCAGCGAGGCCCTCATGCCCGTGCTGGGTCTCTGGCGCTGAGTCTGCCACACCCCAGTGCTGGCGGTGTCCGGGGCGCAGGCCGATGTCCGTGTGGAAGACGCAACCCGGGCTGGGGTGCTGCACAGTGGGGAAGCTCAGGCCTCGCCTGCTGGGGCCTGGGGCCCACGAGTGGAGCTCCCCAAAGCCCAGGACCTGGATCAGAGGCCAGAGGGCGGCCCATGTGGGCTGGGGACAGCGCCAGGGCTCAGCACGGCCAGGGTCCCACTTTCGAGGCACAAGGATGGGGGCGAGACCCAGGTCGTGCAGTGCCAGGCTGTGCCAACATTTGGTCCGTCACCGTGTGCGCCCGAGAGGAGAGGGGAGAGGGCGCCACTGCCCCACATGTCTTCCCTGGAGGGAATCTGCCTGCGCCTTCTCCCCAAACCTGCTCCTGCGCTGGGGAGGCCAGGTCCATCCCCCAGGGCCTTGCTCCCGGCCTCTGCCTGGACTCAAGAGGGGAGCGGAGCATCCGTCCAGGCCATTTTCCCTGTTCCGGTCTCCCACAATGGATCTGGCCACGGTGCGTCCCCAGCAGGACCTTCGTGTGCCCACCACAGGTCAGCGGCAGGGGACCCCAGGCTCCGGAGCCTGGCTGTCCCTGCAGAAGGCAGAGACTGACCCTGAGAAGGCTGAACCTCCGCTGGTCGCCCTGGGCCTTGCCTGGCTCGCGCAGATCCCACCCCCGCCGCGAGGCTGTCCGAAGCGGCCACGCTCGGGTCTGTCCTGCAGCCACTCCTCACCAGAAGCAGACGGCTTGTGGTCCACTTAAGGCAGCCTTGGTTTTCATAACAGAACCCTGCTAGTCGCGCCATGGGAAGGCAGATCGAGGCCCGGGTGTGTTCCTGCCGCCTGCTTTGGGCCTCGCGTTTGGCATTGATATATGTGGCGTGAAAATAAAGACCGTACACATAACACAGAGGCCGGGAAATATGCATTAAGGAGCAGCAGCCGTGGGCCCTTATCTGCATCCGCAGGTCGCCAGATCCATCAGCGTGGGCGCCGCCCAGCTCCAGGCTCCCGGGCGCGAGGCCAGGCGGGGGTGAGGGCCGCGGGTTTCGTAGTAAAATGCAGCCTCGATCTATGTAGAAATTTCCATTAGGGGCAGGGGGAAGTATCTGTAATAATTTTAAGGACATTTCCCAAATGTTTATTTAGATAAAAGATGGATAACGGTAAAACTCCCGAACCTGCAGCCCGATAACTAGGTTTTATTAATGACCTGCCATACGCCGGGGCCGGATAATTAAAGATTCCCCCCCAAAGGAAGAGAGTGGACAAATTTATTTGATGCTTTGATAACCAGGGACACTGGTTGAAAACTATTGATACCATCGGAGCTCATTCGATTTGCTCTCGACAGCCGCTCCTATCAGCTAATTTCACCTGTGAATAGTTAATTATCCTCGGGGTGCATATGGGGAGTCATTAATAAAATTTGACTATGTCATAGTTTCTGTGTCACCGCAGGAGCCTTTTATCCCCGATCTCCTTCTCGGAGCTCCTTCCTTCCTTTTTTTTTCCTTTTTTTGTTCATTCTTTCCCATTCTCCCTAAAAAGTATGAGAGGAGACAGGTGTGGGCTGAGGATTCTCCTCGGGGCTCGGGGGCACCAGGGCCTGGCTGCAGGGGAGCTGGCGGCCATGCGGAGGGCCTGGCCCAGCCCCGGCCCCGCAGACAGCTCAAGAGGACGCTGTTCTCGACGTCTCCAGGGTCCCCGGGGTGCCCTGGCGCATCCCCAGCAGCACCGCACCCTGGCACAGCCAGGCCTGGTTCTGTTCCTGGTCACAAACTCCTCCTGTGCAAGCCAGTGAATGCATCTCGCTTTTCATTCTGTCAGACGGGAGACAGGGCTGACGACGTCTCCATCAGGGAGGCTGCACTTCCAGAGCGATGGCCGCAAAGGGCAGCGCAGGCGCCCCGGGCATCAGGGCACAGAGCGGTGGCCCCTGCAGTCCAAGGTGTGGCTCTGGGTCCCCTCAGTAGTGGGACTCTCACCGCACCTGCGTCCCAGGCCACCTGTCTTGGGCCATCCGGGCCAGGGACGCTGGCTGAAGCCTCTCCGCAGTCCCTGGGGAAGTGGGGTCTGGGGGGGGTGCAGCTGGGGGGGAGGGAGGGACATCCCCCGTGTGGAGTGTGGAGGACCATAGCCAGGAGGGAGACGGTGGGAGGGCCCCAGGAAGGCTGCTCTTCGGGGGCACTGTTGGGAGGGGCTGCTACCTTCGGGGCCTGACCCCGGCCCCCGTCCCTCCCGTCTCCACTGTGCGCAGTGTCTGTTACGGATTAAAGCTGGTGGTCAGCCTAGCCCCAGCTGAATTGCGCCAGCGTGGTGCCGAGTGTGGCTGGCCCACCTGGGGAAAGTGGCCAGCGTAAAGAGAGACGTGGGCAAGAAGAGCGGGCCTTGTGGGTTCTCCTAAGAGGTGCTGTTTGCAGCTGTGGTTCTCCCGGAGGTGCTTGTCATGCTGGCTCCCCCAATATGGATTCAGCCATTATCATCGGAGGAGCTCGGGACCTCATCAGTGAGAGTGGCTGTGGTTCACATTGTGGGAGCCCTGCTCCTCACATTGTGCATCGCTTCCCGGCTCCGGAGAGGAGGCCGTGTGCAGGAGAAGCTTGTCACGCAGGCTGACTGACCTGTACTCGACTGTTCTCATTGTCAGAGGAGCTTGGGCCTTCGTTGCCGCTGAGGATGGCTGTGGTGCTCTTCAGGGAGTCCTGGTCCTTATTCTGAGCGTGATTTCTCGGCTCCAGTGTAGAATCCTTGACCCACTGCACAGCTCCTTTGCCCCGCTGGCGTAGACTTTCTAGCTTCCATCGCTGACCTTTGGCCTTCCCAGTGCAGAACCATAAAACAGACTGGCATGAGTCCTTATCATGGGCTGTTAGATTTCCAGTTGGATTTGTGGGGGGCATTGTCATGGGCTCTGGGTCTTCAGCTGGACTCATGCAGGACATTGCTGTGGGATCCAGGCCCTTGACTGAATATTCTGGATCTTAGTGTTGTGGACAGATTTTTCCTGCACTTTATTGTGTTTACCTGGGTGACCATCATGAACTAGTACTATAAATTCTGTGTCCTCCCCCTAGAACCCCACTACAACAGTGTTGCTTGGCAGCCTCAGGGCCTTTGCACATCACCAGCTCATTCCTCCTGCCACCCTCTCAGCTGGCGTCTGCCCCACATTCTGCAGGGCCCCAGCCCTGGCCACGTGCCCTCCGCCACGTGGCAGCTCCTGTGGGTCTTCACCTGTCCCTACCCAGGGGACTGAGGTCACCGCCGTGGGCAGGAGCCTCACGCCCTGCTCAGTGCTGTGCCTTCCCGTGCGCCCTGAGCTGGGACCTGGGGTGGAGGTGCACCGCCTATACCCAGGCGACATTATCCGAGAGGCCCAGCCCCCTCCTGCTGCGCCAGAGGAGCCCAGGACAGGGCACCCTGCCTGCCCAGAGGCCCACAGGAGAGCACGCGCTGGGGACGGCTGCATCCCTGGGACGTGGTCTCCACACCTGAGCCTCCTGGGAGCCTGTGGCCCGGGGTTCCTGCTGTGCTGGTGTCTGGGTCACCGGGCAGGGGAGGACCTGGGTGTGGAGGGGACTAAAGGTGTGGGGTGGGGTGAGGAGGAGGGAAGAGGAGGGGTGGGAAGGGGGCTGGGGCCCTGGGGCGGGAGCTGGCTGCAGGCCAGGCCTGGTGCTATTGCGGGCCAGGAGGCCCGTGACCAGGGAGGACCGTGCCCCCGGGGTGGGCCGGCATCTCCGGGACGTCACTGTCCTCAGAGTCTGCAGGCGGTGGGGCCACCTGGGGGGGTCCCTCTAGACTGGCTCTGCTCCAGGCCGGCTGTGAGCCTGGTCCCACCCGAAGGGCTCAGTCTTTGGGGCAGGAACCGGGGCTGCGCCTTGGGTTTCTGGTGGGGCTGGGGGCCGGCCTGGTACTCAGGGTCCCTGCACACTGTCTGCAGTGAGCGTCATTGGCCACTGCCTGGGGACCGTGCCGCAGGGCAACTGGGGACCAAGGCTGCAGCATACCTCGCGCTCTGTGAGGCTGAGGCAAAAGCAGAGGCGCTCGGAGAGGTGGGGAGGCCGCAGCGCACTCTGGAACCCTCCTGCTCTGAAGCCCCTCCCACCTCGGGGGCGCCCTCCCCAGCACAGGCTGGACGTCCGGCAGCATCCTAGGAGCGAGGCCGTGCTTCTCCGCCAGGGCAGGGGCTTCCTCTGCTCTCTGGGGTCCCTTGTGAGGAAGCTGCTGCTGCACCCTGAGGACACTAGGCAGCCCAGGGTGCGCGAGCCGCTGCCCTGGCACAGGGGTGCCCTGGGAGGGGCCCCGGGTAGGGCGCAGCCCCCGCCTGGTCCGCTGCCCCTGGGGACCCTCTGGGTGACCCAGACCCAGCCCGCAGAGAGGATGCCAGACGGCCGTGCGTTGGGCTCTGCCTGGGGTGATGTATTCTGCGGCAAAGGTCCTAACAGCGGTGCGCAGTGCAGCACTTCCGCTTCCCCGAACTGCCATTAACGTGAGAAAAAGCCGTGGTGGCACAGGCCTGTAATCCCAGCACTCGGGAGGCTGAGGCAGGAGGACTGTTGCAAGTTCGAGACCAGTCTGGGATAAAATATATTTAGAAAGCTCTGTTCTGGGACATCAAGGATCAAAAAATCGAGGCCCTCCTGCACCCTGGCGTCGCTTTCCCCTGGGTTGCACCTTGCTTCTGCCTGACCCTCAGCGGATGTCCCCTCCCCGCTTGGGGCTGTGGGTCCCAGCTGTCCTAGAAAGAGGGCGCTGAGCCGTGGGCAGATCCATGGTGACAGATAAACCGGGACAGCAGGGAGCTTGTTTCCGTTACGGGGGTCCCAGGTGATATCTGAGGGGGACTCACGCTACGAGGTTCTTTGTTGTTTCTCTGAACTTCGCTTCCAGAGTTCTGCCTGTGGTCCCCCCCACCTACCCATCCCCCAGGCCACCACTGGGGTCAAAGCCTTCATGCCTGGCGTGCGCCGGCTTGTGCACTCACAGAGTGTCCGCCAGAGCCGAGTGCTGGGGTGCAGCGGGGAGCCCCCGGCCCTCTGATCCCACTGTCCTGGCTTTGGGGCAGTGAGGCAAGTGCGGAGGCCTCCCTGGGGCACCTAGTCTGCCTCGGTGTCCCTGGGTGCTTACTGACTCGGCCCTCCTGGCTTCGGAGTCCCGGGGAAGGGAGAAGTCGAAGGGGACAGTGGCCGACACCCTGATATCCCGCGACCTGGGGAAAGTGATCCCCCACTGCGCTCCTCAGCTGGACGGGCTGCGCCGTAGGAGGGGCCCCAGCGTCAGCTCCCAGCTCTGACTTCCCCCGACTGGGTCCTGCTCTCCCCGGCCCGTCCCTGGCTGGGCTGCCCCTGTCCTCCAGTGGGAACAGTGTCCGCTGGCGCCAGAGCTCTGCTGTCATTCCTGGGCCAGCGGCATCTCCCGGGACAGGCAGGCAGCCTCCCTTCTCCGCACGGTCCCGAGGCACGTGCTGGACAGGTGGCACCAAGTGTGGTGTCTGCAGCTGTGGCAAGCCCGGGGGTACCCCAGGGCACCCCAGGGCCAGGATTGGTGCCTTGAGGTGCAGGAGCACAGGCTGTGGCTGGCTCACTGCCCCTGGGGTTTTGGGGCCACTTCCTAGCAGAAGCAGTGGCCGTGCCCACCCCCTGCTCCAAACTGCACTGTGATCAGGGGGCTGCACAGAGGTGCACGCCTGACTTCCACCCCAGTGACTCGATGGTCAGGCCCAAGATGCTGCACCCACAGGCCATCTGGTCAACCTCGTGTGGGTGGTGAGTGCTGGCCGGCCCCTTTCTCCCTGGAACACTCCACGGTGGGTGGCCTTGGGCGCCAGCGGAAAGGACCCCAGCTCTGTAGAGTTGCTCCTGGCACGGGCACTGTGTGCCCTGCGCTGCCAGGCCTGCGTTCTCTCCTGGGACTGCGCAGGGCAACAGTGCGCGTGGGCCCGAGAGCAGGGTCCCCTTTCCAGCACCCGTCCTCTTTCCCCCAATCTGTCCCTCCCACTCCTGATGTGGGGACAGACAGCGCACCCTGTTCCTCCTATCCTGACCTGGGCGGCTGGGGAGAAGTCTGTCCTCAGGTGGCCCGGGCCCTGAGCTCCCCTCCATTTCCATCCTAGGTAGGCCCCAGGCCCTCACTCACTTGGGTTCGCGCTACTCCAAGTACAAGCATGAGCAGCTAGCTTGGGAAACCAAGATGTCCATTGTTTCCACAAAAATTAGAAAAGAGTAAGCTACCCATTGGGAAGTAGGGGTGGGGAGTAGGGGTGGGGAGTAGGGGTGGGGAGTGG
>RJWM01009212.1:0-69082 GCA_004363535.1 Dasyprocta punctata
CTTACATGTCTATATCTGTCAATATCCCCAACCCCTAGGAAGGTAATGATATGCAATATTGTAACTACTGCCAAACTTCAACCACCTCAGTGTGTAAACCTACAATGTTATCATATCAGATCTGTTGTTGCTGTTTGTCTGTCTTTTTTGACTTTTATTTCTAGCTTCTGTATCTATTTTCTCTTAAATAAAAAAAAAGTATGGGACTTTGGTATAATACTGAGTGTAATATTTGGAAGAAAACACAAGTGCAGTAGTAAAACATGGTGTGGGTTGTCTGGAATGGGCAAGAGGAACTGTTGGGTTATATCCATCAAAGCTATTTTGGGCCTGATTGACTACACATTCAAAAATGGAGCTAAGCTTTAAAGTAGAATGTGCCAGTAGGTCATTATGATCATAGAAAGTAGGAATCCTGTTGTAGCATATCTGACATTTTGTAAATTTCTAGCATTTTCTAAAAACTGTGAAAAAATTTTAATTGATTAAGTTTATTAGTGTATTTTAGATATACATAATTATCACATTCATCATAGGGAAATTGTACCTGACCATGATCTATCTTGTTTCTTTTTTTCCTATTTACTCCACTCCCTTCAACCAGTTATCCCCTCCTTATTTTTGTGAATTTTATTTCTTAACAGTTCATAAATATGGTAAATTAAATTGTAGTTTTAGAATGCTTGATTGTCAAAGCAAGAAGAAATTTGAAAAACTTTTGAAACAAGCTCCTCATTTTAAGATGAGTAATTGAGTCTCAGAGGACAGAGATGATCTGCCAACATGTTGAATATCAATGAGTGGCACAAAAAAATTTTAGGACCCAAATTTCTGTTTCTTTTTCTTTCACACCTACCATAGCCATTAGAATAAAGCTCTGCAAACATGCTCCTTAAAAACAATCAAAATACAAGGAGTGGTGAAGTAGAGAGTCCAAACCAAAAGGCCCAGGTGCATAAATTCTTAAGAATCACAGTTAACTATAAAAGTCCACACTATGTATAGTATGCATGGGGTAATTTCAATTCCTTTGCATTTACTTATGCATGTTCTATGAGCTAGTATGTGACCTATTTTGGTGAAGGTCTCATGAGCAGTGGAGAAAACATGTGTTCTGTTTCTGTGGCATTGAGCACTGTAGCTAATTTGCTCAAGGATTTGATTCATCTCTTGTATTTCTTTGTAGATTTTTTGTCTAGTTGATCTATTTATTTGTGACAGTGGTGTACTGAAGTCTCCTATTACCATTGTATTAGTGCTTATCTGCTTTTTCTTACCCATTAAAGTATGCTTTATATAGTTGAATATGCTGTTATTTGATGCAAGTATATTTATGCTTGTTATCTCTTCCTGTTGGGTTATTCCTTTAACAAGTACATAGTCACCTTTGACTCTTCTGATCTGTCTTGACTTGAAAACCAGTTTATCTGCAAATAGAATAGTTAACCCTGCAACGGAGTATGGCCTTCCGTACTTTAACTTTCAGTGTATGAATTTCTTTTGGAGTTAAATGTATTTCTTGTATGCAATGTATTGTTGGAACTCTTTTTTTTTCTTTTCTTCTTTTTGGAGAGAGGGCGAGTACTGGAAATTGAACTCAGGACCTTGTGTTTGCTAGGCAGGCACTACACCTCTAAGGTATATCCCTGGCCCTTTTTTTTTTTGTCTTTTTGAGACAGGGTTTCACTATGTAGTTCAGGCTGGCCTTGAACTCACTTGGTAGCCCAGGCTGGCCTTGAGCTTGTGGCAATCCTCCTACCTCAGCCTCCCCAGTGCTGGGATTATAGGCTTATGCCACTATGCCCATCTCTTGCTTTTTTTTTTTTTTTTGAGACAGAGTCTCACTATGTAGTTCAGATTGGCCTGAACTCACTATGTAACCCTGGCTGGCCTTGAACTTGTAACAATCTCCCGCCTTGGCCTCTATGGTGTTGAGATTACAGGTATGTGCCATCATGCCTGACTTAGTTTCTTGTCAATACCAGGGACACTAAATTGAGCCCTGGATATAGATTCCAGTAAATCCTCATTGTGCACAATGGTTTGCTAGAGTATGTAATGTCAGGGCAGGGATTTTAGTCTCAGTAATATCTTTATTTTAAGCTGCATTCTCATAGCAGCATCAGCTATTTAATTTTTAAAGATTTTTTTTTGTGATTTGAAATATCCTTCAAACTTAATAAGGTAACTACTTATGCAAAATAGCACTCAGTGATTCCAATACAAAAGTAGTATTTCTTGGGCTGGGGATTTGGCTCAGTGGTGTAAGCACAAGGTCATGAATTCAATCCCTGGTACAAAAAAAAAGTAGTATTCTTAATCTTGTTCCCAAAGGCAGTATAAATCCTCTGTTTTCATAACATTCCAAAATCACAGGTCATACTACATGCATAATAAAATATGTATAAACAATGGCTACAGTCCTTTAGTTCAAACAGAGGCTTCTGTCAGGCCTAAAATTCAACTTTTCAGGCAAATGTAACATGTGGTAAGTGATGAGGTTCAGCAACTTCAAATCAGTTAGGTATTGCATAACTAGTAGTATATTTCCAAATTCATATTTTAAATAAGAACCATCAGTGTACCAGGACCATTTGCTTTAGGTATTGTTAAATCTTATCTAGGAAGTGAAAAGGTGTCAGTTAGTAAAATGAAATTTCACTCATGAATTGAACATGTGACATCTCATTATAGTAATATGAAGTGCTGAAAATAAGGGGAGTTTGTAAGAAGTCAATCACCTGGCTGAGACATGTGTGTGATGAAAGTAAGCAAGGCTTCTACAGAATTGCATAGGGAATGTGGAGAGCTAAAGGGATGGCCACATCAATGTCTTCAGTGGATTCCACTAGAAGGAGAGTAGCAGGAACTGCTCCTTAGAAGAAGAGTTCTCCTGTGCTCCACACTATAATGTAGCTGATGACTATAATACCTCGAGGCCTGTGATAATACAGGGTTCATTCTGTCCTGAGTTGTATTCTCCAAAGATCAAAGCCCAGGGCCTGGAAGCATTCCAAATGGTGCAACTGTCATGGGCCCATGGTGGCTTTAGAGGTGGCTGGTTGTACTACACAATGATCATGTATGTGCCCATGGACTAAGGGTGGGGTGACCTAGTATGGATGTGCAGGAAGGTGCCAGTGGGTGCAGGTCCAAGGAACAGGTAGAACTGCTGATGGAGGAGGAAGAGAGGAGGCTGGAGGTGATTCATGTCAACTTTGGGGGCTAAAGGGGTATTGGGCAATGAGGCAAACTTGATTGAGTTGGGTGGTGATTTCTGTTACCTGTAACTCTTCTTGACATATGTGGGGGAGAAAAAGCTCCAAATTCCAGAGGGTGATGAAATTCTCTAAGTTTTGCACAAATATCCCCAAAGTGGTGCCATCCCATTCATACACAAATAAGCAGAAAATTAAATACCACTTTGGATGGCTAAGGTGGATGAGTTGCTCAAAATTTCCTTGAAAGCCTTAAAAGCCTGCAGCCTTTTCATAGATCAAGCTATGACATAGCCTCCTGAACTCATAACTTTGTCTCTCTGTTGTTTTCTTTTCATCTGCTGCACCTTATTTTCAGGACCTGGTTCCTCGTAGAAACCAAAAAGAAGCCATCTATGAAAGATCAACAGCCAATGTCACATTAAATGAACAAAACCTGAAAGGTTTCACTGTAAAGCAAGGAACAAGACAAGAATGCCTATCATCACTCCTTTACAATATAATTCTGTAAACACTAGCCAGTCAAATAGAAAAGAGAAAGAAATGAAAGGAATATGGATAGGAAAGAAAAAAATTTAAATAATAATTATTTGCTCAGAAGAACCCAGGAGTATGTCAAGACAAAGAAGCAAAAGACAGTCTCTGGCCTCCAATCTAAGCAGAGCAAGTCCAGGAGATGCTAACGCAGAAGAGATCAGGAGCCCCACAACTGAAGTTTCAGTTTTTTCTTTCCTCTTTTTGATAAGGTTGGCTAGGGGCTTATCAATTTTATTTACTCTTTCAAAGAACCAACTCTTTGATTCATGAACTCTTTCTATTGTTTTCTTAGTTTCACTTGCATTAATTTCTGCTCTAATCTTGATAATTTCCTCCCTTCTTTGGGCTTTGGACTGGACTTGCTCTTCTTTCTCTAGAAGTTTGAGGTGCATCATTAGGTTCTTTATGTGTGATCTTTCCATTTTTCTGCTGTGGGAGTTTAGTGCTATAAATTTCCCTCTGAGGACTGCTTTCATTGTGTCTCACAGGTTCCGGAAATTTGTATTTGTATTTTCATTCAATTGTAAATATTGTTTTAATTTCTTCTTTAATTTCTTTTGTGACCCAATGATTGTTTAGGAGAGTATTATTTAATTTCCATGTGTTTATGGGGTTCTTGTGGGTTTTTTTGTCATTCATTTCCAATTTTACTGTACTATGGTCAGATAATATGCATGGAATTATTTCAGTTCCTTTGCATTTACTTAAGCTTGTTTTGTGGACCAGTATATGATCTATTTTAGAGAATGACCCATGTGCAGCTGAGAAGAATGTGTATTCTGATGTCGATGGGTGGAATACTCGGTACACATCCACTAGGTCCATTTGTTCACAAGTTTGATTCAGTTCTGCTATTTCTTTGCTGATTTTTTGTTTGGTTGATCTATCTCTCTGTCAGTGGGGTGTTAAGGTCCCCTGTTATAACTGTATTATTGTTTATTTGGTTTTTCATGTCTATTAAGAACTGTCTTACATAGTTGGGTGCTCCCATATTCGGTGCATATATATTTATGATTGTAATCTGTTCCTCTTGAAGTTTTCCCCTAACAAGTATGTAGTGACCTTCTTTATCTCTTTTGATCATTCTTGGTTTGAAGTTCACATTGTCTGCAAACATAATAGCTACTCCTGTTTTTTTCTGGGTTCCTGTTGCATGGAGTATTGTTTTCCAGCCTTTGATTTTTAGTCCGTGAGTTTCCTTTTGAGTTAAATGTGTTTCTTTTACACAGCATATTGCTGGATTTTATTTCTCAACCCACTCTGCCAGTCTGTTTCTTTTGACTGGTGAGTTGAGACCATTTACATTGATTAATATAACTGATATGTACTGACTCATCGCTGTCATGATATCTTTCTGTTGCTGGTTTTCTACATTTTCTGTTTAATTATTTGCCCTGCTTAGTGGTTTCCTTTTGTTGTTGTTCTTAAGATTGTGGCTATGTTTGTCTCTTTCTAGAATGTCTTTCAGTACTCTTTGTAGTGTTGGCTTGGTGGCCATGAATTTCTCAGTTGTCCTTTGTCATGGAAGTATCTTGTTTCTCCATCAGTTTTTAAAGATAGTTTTGCAGGTTACATCAATCTGGGTTGAAAGTTGTTTTCTCTCAGGATTTGAAATACTTCACTCCAAGCTCTTCTTGACTTGAAGGTTTGTGTTGAGAAGTCTGTCATGATTCTGATAGGCTTTCCTTCATAGGTGATCTGTTTCTTTTCTTTGACAGCTTTTAGTATTTTGTTCTTGTACTGTATTTCTGATACCCTAATTATTATATGTCTGGATGAAGATTTATTTTGGTTATAGTTAATTGAGGTTCTGTATGCCTCACTTACCTGTATACCAGATTGTCTTCCCATGTTTGGAAAGTTTTCTGTTATTATTTCTGCAAATAGTCTTCATAGGTCATTAGTATTGACCCCTGCTTTTCATTGATGCTGATCAATCTTATGTTATTTCTCTTGGCATCATCTTGCAGCTGTTAAATTTTTGTTTCTTGGTTTCTTGTTATTCTTAAGAGATCTTTTCTTTCATGATCAAAGGCTTCCATGCTGTCTTTGAGGTCTGAGATTCTACCTTCAGCTTCATTCAAGTGGTTTTGCCAACTTTCCATGGAATTTTTAATTTCCTGAATTTCCCTTTGAATCTGTTTCATGCATTCTATTTGTGTCTTATATTGTTGATTCAAAGTTTCCATCATTTTCTTATGTTCTTCTATTTTTTTATCTTGCTCTTCTTTAGATACACACAACATTTCTTTCATAATTGTCATTTCACTTTTTAGCTGAGAGATTTTTTCTGATTTGAGTTTCTCTATGGCTTCATGGAGTTGTTTCTTTACTTCATTTGCTATCATTTCAGAAAGTTCAGTTGTGTGACTCTCAGTGTGTTCCATTTCATGTCTCTTGGGTTTGTTCTCAGTGGGCTGGGGGATTGAGACTGTCTCTTGGTCTTTTGTTTTGTCATATTCTTCTGGGACCTGAGTGGCTGGGCAGGCAGCCTCCCAATGGATTGCACAGGGGAACTGTGCTGGGTAGAGTTTTAATCCTCTAATATCTCTGTGTCTAGCTGGATCACACCCCCAGAGTATGGCACTAGACCCTTGTTCTGTAGTGTGTGAGCCTGGCCGCATGTTCCCCTGATGTACTTTGTTGGGTTGCTCTGGGATGCTGGGCTGGACAAACTTTGTATCCTCTCTGTAGCTAGTAGGGTCACACCCCTGGAGCTGGTTGCCGGGGTGTAGAACCTGGCTGTGTAGTGTTCGGAACCCCCATGACCCAGGTGGCTAGCAGAGACACAGCTCTGGGGTGTGTCACTAGACCTTGAGCCTGGCTAGGTGGAGTCTGGAATCTCTGGGACTCAGGCTGCTAGACAGAGCACACTTTGGAGTGTGGTACCAACTGGACCTTGAGTCTGGATGGGAGGAGTTCAGAGCCTCTGGAGCATGGGACAAGTTCCAGGCATATAGTGCCAGAGCCTTGCTCCTGGTTGGGCAGTTTACAACCTCTAGGACCTGCAGTGAGGCCCCACCCATGATCAATGGAGCTCATCCCTTGTGCTCTTGTGGGCAGAACTCAAATTCTCTAAAGCTTTGCAGCTATGCTGGCCACACCCTGATAAGCAGCTCTGGGGCTCAGGGCTGGGCTGGGCTCAGTACCTCTGTGTCCTGCGAGGCTAGCCTGGCCTTCCCCTGATGGATTGCGCTGAAATACTGGACTGGGTAGAAGTCAATCCTCTGTGAAGCTAGTGAGGACACACTCCCTCAGTGTGTTGCTGGACCCTCTGCCTTACTGGGTGGGGGTCAGAACCTCTGGGACCCAGGTGGCTAAGCAGAGTGCACCCCCAAGTGTGGCACCACCTGGACCTTGCCTCTGTCTGCAAGGAGTTCAGAGTTTCTGGAGCATGGGCAAGTTAGGGTAGATCTGGAGGGGGTCACATATCATCTTGTGAAGTTTATGCTTTAGGTGAGATCTTTTTGTGCAGTTGATGTGAGGGTGATGAATTAATAAGGAGGACAAGAAAGTGATGGCCATTTTTAGAGCTCTGAGACTTCAAGACAATCTGAGTTCAATGTTCTCAAACATGTCTGTCTAAATGCATTTGTAATTTAGAGTTCAATCCCTTCTCTGTCATGGCCTTGACTTAAGCAGAACACATGCCAGAGGTGTATATTTAGATTTCTCTGTGTTTAACAATCTTATGATAAAATCTGGGGCTTGATTTTCAGCACAGTCTCTTCTTTTGTAGAAAAAATGAGGTTTCCATCAATGTTTCCATATAGCATTTATTATTATTCTTCTTATTATTTTATTTCAAAGATAGTGAAATCCAGCAAAAGATAACAGAACAATCAAAACAAAGCAGTAGAACTGGCATAGAACTTCAAAGAGAGATACTATGAAAACAATAGCTACTATATTGTATCTTGTTACTTTCAGAATAGTTGATCATTCCATCAGGCATAGCAAAAACAAACCAAAAACAAAACACAATAAAACCAATAAAAACAGGATGTGAAATGAAGAAAAGAAAAAGGAAACGAAAATTAAACAAAATTAAGCAAAACAATGACAACAATATTGGGGTTTGAAGACAAGACAGAGGACAATCCCACCTATTTGCCACACTAGAAAATGTCGTCTACCTAAGAAATGCTGAGACTGCGGGCACCAAGCCTGCAAAACAATCCAACGATACAAGCATTTAGTTACTTTATGTACCCCAGTTGTCATGAACCCAGCAGGTCCTCCTAGTAAGCAGGATGCTCATGGTGGGGGGCGGGGGGAAGGTCCTTGATTCATAGCCCACGTGCCAGCAGGCCTATGGGACACAACTCTTTCTCTCCTCCTGGAGTCCATGCAGTCGCACACTCACCAGGGAGGCAGGCGGGCTTGCTTCTGGTTGCTGCCTCTCGCCCCAACGTGGAGGGTTTGCAGAAGGCACATAGTTCTTTCCCTGGGTTCCACGTGGTTGTACAAACTCACCAGGGAAGTATTTATTATTTATAGTGTTACCTAAGTTGATAGATGATTGGAGTAAAAAATACTCTCTATATTAAGGTTTCTAATTACATAACAAATGTTTGGTCCTGTATAATCTTTGTAATTATAATTACCTATATATGTTTGAATTGGTACGGCTATTATATTAGTTAGTACTTTACCTTTCATATATAAATCATTCAAACACAACACAGATTAGAATCCTGTGATGTTTCAAGGATTATCTCTGTACCACTTACTCCCAGAAAAAATGATTCCTATTGCCACAGAACTGTCAAGAGATACAATGAAAGGATCCCATTGTTCTCCGGTGCCAACTGTCTTTTTATGTATTGTCCCAGTGCAGATAATCAAACACAGACTTGAATAGTGGTAGAATATTTTGAAGATGATTCAAAGTAATACAAGTAAAGAAATGGGTGCCATAAGGTAAGAAATAGAAAAACCAAAAATGTTATGAAAACTGGTATATTTTTATAGTGAGAAACTGGAGCTTAATTCAGATGGGGACCTTCAAAGAAATAATACACAAAGCACCTCAAAAACTTTTCATCAGAGAGCACAGAACTAGGGCACTTATCCACTGATTTCTTATTGGTCAAAGATGATCTCCAGGAGTTAATTCCTTGAACTTCTGGTTGAGCAAGATCTCAAGACAAAGGAGAATGCCCTCTGGTATGATACAGGTACCTGAGTTAGGAATCTAACTACGTAGATGATCTTATGTGTGTTCTTGAAATGGGGAGAGATACAAATATAATGATATATTATTATGGATAGACGATAGATAGATATTTTGATTTTTGTATATTTCATATACCCAATGTTAGTTGTACTATAAAATCTACTATAAACAAAAAATTTAATATCCACATAGATTTTCTTAAGGAAGATCATGTTCTAAAATGGCCTTGAGAGTTCCAATTTTCTTACAATTTTATTTCTTATGCCTATTTAAGGATCTGATAAAAGAGGAACAAAAATCACTATTAAGGATTCCAGGTTGAATGATAAAATTATAATATATCTTAGATAAATATGTATTATTATTGATTTCTTAAAAGCCTATTATGACTCCATACATGATGCATTCAGTAATTACGTATCTTTCTAAATGAAATTTTAATAACTAGGCATGAAAATTATTAGAGCCATTATGTGGTTTAAATGTATGGATTCATTATGTCAGGAAAACTGACTGAATTAGACAAAATAACATGTTATGGTTGATACATTGTGTCAATTTGAGAATTTAGAAGTTTAACTAAGCAACTCAGCAGGGAGCCAGGGTTCTTACTTGGTAAACATCCTAATCCTGTGCAAGAGGAGGGCAAGGGGGCTGGGGATTTAGCTCAGTGATGTAAATGCCTGCATGGCAAGTGCGAGGTTGTGAGTTCAATTCCTGGTACAAGAAAAAACAAAAGAGGAGGGCAAGGAGATTTTGTGTGCACTACATTCACCCTGGATGGTGGGGGTGGCCTGTGTAGAATATGATGGAGGAAAAGAGGCTTGGTATTCCCCCATTCTGCTGTTGCTGTTTTGTTGTCTTATGCAGCCTTGAAGTGTTGCCCCTCTGCCATGCCACCCTACCCTGGAGCCAACTGATTATGGACTGAAACCTCCACAAACTGCAAGCTAAATATACCTTCGTTTCCTTCATTTTGGGCATCAGGTATTTTGTCTCAATAAGGAGAGAAAAGTAACCAAAACAACTGGTTATTAGTTTTCTCTCCTTAAATATAGTTTCTCACTTGTTTGATAATCAACTCATGTGCACATAGAAGATTTATCTGGGTGATATTGCCTTAGAGTGTCCATGAAGATATTATTTCTTATAAGGAAAATAGTCAAAACTCCAATGCCTTCTCTATCTTCTCTAAATCCCCTTACCAAGAACTCACATTTCATTGCTTCAACCTAGAAGTTCCAAAGCCCACACTTAAGGAACCACATTAATGTTTCTGAAATTACTTAATTTATGACTACAAAATCTGACTTCAAGTTCTGGCTACAGACAACTGATATTGCTTCAGTCATCCTCTGGGTTACTGCTGCCTGAAAGTCAACTCCCAAGCTGACACAGCTGCCCTCAAGGTTAATTAGACCATAAGAGTCTACATATGGTATGTAAGGTTCTCAGCACAAAGGAGGAACAAATGAGGTATCAAGGTGATAGTACCTAAGATCATTTAAAAGAAAGAACTGCCTGGTATTTTACCTTTATCAGAAGACTTAGGGGAAATATTTTATTATCATCAGTATTTTATAACCTCAATCAAAAAACATGTATAGGAAATAGCTTCTCCAGGTCATTTTCATTCTTAGCAGTGGAACAAAATACAATCTCTTGTACCTACACTTAGGAACAGATCGTCTTTTGGAGCAGATGTACAGGTAACATGTATTTGGGCTACTGAAAGAGAATGACAGCATGTTGATAACTGAACACCTAAATGGTAAAGACTCAGAACTTTCCTTTGGCTCAGTTCTGGACTTAAGAGGAACAAGCCAGCACAGGAATGGCCAGGACCATGAAACAGAATTGGAGATGGGTGACCCAATGTTCTTGATTCCAGCATATCAGACCAAAGCTGGAGCTGATGGGTAACATTCAGTGTCCAAGCAGGACAGATATTTCCATAAACTGGAACCTCAAAGTTTGTATAAATTCAAGAAACACAGAAGGGAATTGGTAAATACTGAGAAAAATGTGAGCAGAGGTCAAAGAGTAAATCCATATGTCTTCACAACTGATTTACACAGGATTGAGTGCTCTAGTTGCTACTTCAAGAAGTTATAATAGGTAAACTATTTAGAAGATTGTCTTCCTGTGGGACAGGAACAGCAGTTACTGCTAGTTCCAGAATGATTCAGGTGTCATGGCAAGCTCTCAAAGCTCCAGGAACACATGTCCTTGAGATTTTACCTCTATTTTCTCTTTCCAATCTGACTGAGTAAGTGATTTATGCCTTGGACACTGGCATGATACTCTTTCAAATCATCTCTTCTTTATGTGCCCAGAATCCTGACCTTTCACATGTTGCATTTCCATCCCAGAAAGTGATTTCAGGGCCAGAAGCACAGGATGTTCCTCTTTCTCTTGTCTTTTCTAGAATCTGGCTGCCCCTTGCTTCCGAATGATATTTCCTTTAAGGCCTTTTATCCTTTTAAAGGTGGGGACTGATTTCAAAAGTCAAAATGCCTTTTGATTAAGGAGGTTACAAAAGGAGGAAAACAACCGTTAGTGATTTTCAAATGATTTTATTGTATCTATTTCAGTAAAGAACAGCTGTTTCAGTGGCAAGAAAGATCAGATTTTTTACTTGAGGATTTATTATTTGTGTTAGGGTACATGCAATCTCATATAATGATGACAAGAGTTGTCATACAGCAATACTGTACAGATTTTTAAAATGTTCTTTGTTGTTATTTGAATTCTTATGACATCTCTAACTGAATAGGATACTATTATTCTTATTTTCAGCAAGGAAATGGAAGGGGAGCACAGTTATTCATAAAGCAGAATTGGGATTGATCCTAGTGTGATGCAAGAACTTATACGTGTTGTGACTGCACTATATTGTCTGCCCATATTCTGTTTAGTTATTTTTTAAATGCCTGTGTTTTACCAAACATACCTTTAGTTTTCAATTCTGATCCTTCAAATATGTGATCATGTCTATTTAAGCGTGCTTAAATTCATGACTCTACAGGAAAATCAGTTTTATTTTTATTTTTTATTAGTACATGTTATAGGACCAAATATTTAGGTTACTTGTGGGGAATTTGTACATATACATAATACATCTTAGTTCCTTTTTTCATTCCTTTTTTCTTCCCTCTTCTCCACTCCATCCGTGTCTTGATCCCTTTCATTTTTTGTCTATTTTTTTTAACAATACATATGTACATTCCTGTGTGGAGTTGGCACATGTACATATCACAACTTAATTCCTTTTTTTCATTCCTTTCCATTCCCTCTCTCTCATCTTCTTCCATCTTTTGATTTTTTCCCCTTCGATAAATATTTATCTCCCTACTTTTCGTTATCTGTCTTTTATTTTGCTATTTATACATTTTGCTCAAATAACTTCGGTGTGATGGAATTACTGAGTTTTTTCCTAAATCACTCTTAGAACCTCCAATCAGTTAATTACATATGATTTAATTTCGTCTTTATATCCATGTCTTTCTTTGAACCTTGACTTTTAAATGTAAACATCTTATCCATATTTAGGTTCTGAATGACCGTATCTGGTCTATTCTCTGTATTATTGTGGTATTAAAAGAGAATAAATGCAATATGAAAACCAGTTGGAGAATAATGGAAAATACACTGTCATGTTTTTCCATGTCATTTTTAGGGACCAACTTTTTCAAGTAGCCCTCAGGAACCACAGTGCCATCACAGAGTTTATCCTCCTTGGACTTTCTGCTGACCCCCAAATCGAGGCTCTGCTCTTCGTGCTCTTCCTGGGGATCTACTTTCTTACCCTGATGGGAAACCTGGGGATGCTGCTGGTGATCAATGCTGACTGTCACCTGCAGAGCCCCATGTACTTCTTTCTGAGTCATCTCTCTTTTTTGGACCTCTGCTTCTCTTCAGTTACTGTACCCAACATGCTGGAGAACCTCCTGTCTCAGAAGAAAACAATCTCAGTAGAGGCCTGCCTAGTTCAGGCCTTCTTTGTGCTTATTTCTGCAGGGATAGAAGCCTTTCTACTCTCAGCGATGGCTTATGACCGCTATGCTGCCATCTGCCATCCACTGCTCTATGGACAGATGATAAGTAAACAGCAGTGTGTGCAGTTTGTGTGGGGCTCATGGGGACTGGGCTTTCTAGATGCTCTCATCAATATCCCTATGGCACTGAAAATGGACTTCTGTAAAACCTACACCATCCCACATTACAGCTGTGAGCTACCCTCTCTCTTCCCTCTCTCTTGCTCTGATGTGTCCACTAACCTCATTGTTATGCTCTGTACCATGATCCCACATGGAGTTGTAACTTTCCTCTCGATCTTTTTTTCTTATGTCTGCATTGTCTCTACCATTCTGAGCATCACCTCTATCTCTGGTAGAAACAAAGCTTTTTCCACTTGCTCTTCCCACCTCGTTACTGTGATCTTATTTTATGGCTCTGGTTTTCTCCGCTATTTTATGCCAACCTCAGGTTCCTCCCTGGAGTTGATCTTCTCTGTGCAATACAGTGTGGTCACTCCCATGCTGAATCCTCTTATCTATTGCCTAAAGAACAGGGAGGTCAAAGCAGCTGTGAGAAGAACACTAGAGAACTGTCGACAGTGTTTTCACTAGAAAAACAAGGAAGGAAGATTGCAAGCAATTGGGATATATTTGTAGTAAGACGGTGGGACTCAACACTAATGAGAAATTCCTACTGCTCTTGATGTCAAATTTTGCAAAAATAAGTAAAAAAGTGCACAAAAGAAGCATCGATCTATTAGTGGGTTGTTCTGTTCAATGAAAGGCAAAGGAATGGGTTATATATGTATATATATCATAATATTTGATCATGAACATATTCTTTTTATTTCTTATACATAAGAATTAAGGTTGATTATCTGTAGCTGAGTTTTGGAAAGGTGCTGAGTCATAGTTTTTCTAAGTATATAAGTGCCTAACTCTTTGAAGGAGAAAGACATAAAGACATTATAGAGCCATTGGTAATGAATTTAGGATTAAAGTTACAGAAAAGGAATAAGTAAATCACCGTTTGGAGATTGAAGCCTGCCAAAATGTGTGTTCTTACAGGAAGTTCAAAAAACTAAGGCCTGTGGAGAATTCTACTCCTATGGTGTAGTATGGCAGACCTATTTATTCCCATTTCTTGGATTTAGATAGGGCCCATAGCCCTGGGGAGAGAGAGAGTTTTACAATGAGACAGAAAAACATAAAACAGATGTACTGAGGCATTGATGACCCACAGATGCTCTGCACTAATAGTGGATCTGAGGTAATCATTTTTACCAAAGATGATTTGGGTCTGCAGCTGAAGTGCTAAATTCTCTTCAGATTGTAAAGAGGTTCATAATATCCACTTAACTGTATTTTAAATGCCATAGAATTTGTATTCACGTCCTAGTTTTCATTCCCGATTGATAAATTGTATTTCCTTTATTTTCCTGATCAACTTTCCTGGGTTAATTTTACTAATCTGAAAAAAAATAAACTTGGGTTTGAGGTTTTCACCTTATGGTAGTTTCTTTTCTATTTAATCAATTTCCACTATTATATTTACTGAGCTCTTGCATTTTCACTGGGTTTTATTTACTGTTCTTTTTTCTACACTTTTGATATGAAAAATTACTTTTATTGGAGGGGCGATGCCATCTTGCGCAGCACAGCGTGGGAAATTCGGAGACCCCAGGCATCTCCTCCTGTGGCTCAAGATGGAAATAAGAAGCGCCTAGCCTACGCCATTGTCCAGTTCGTGGACTACCCTCTGTGGCACGGCGGGCTCTGAGCCTGGAAGTTGTCCAGTGCCTGGAGATGGCATTCAGCGGCCTAACGAGGAAGACAGCAACTTAGCGTCGGCGCTGCCGCAGGCTTTGCCGGAGATATTTGAAGCAGCCGCTTCAGGCAAGGCGGTGCCGCAGGATCTGAGGATCCCCGAGAGGACCCCGCCTTCCGAGAGGACTCAGCTGTGCACCTCCGTGGCAAGGCCGTGAAGCTGAACCCTGGCAACGCCGTTTACTTTCGCAGCAGCAAGCTGGGGAGCTCAAGGCTGGGAGAGCGCCTTACGCATCGACTCGGCCTACTGCCGGGCCTACGGCCGCCTGGGCCTGGAGCTGTGCAGCCTGAACGAACACGCAGAGCCCGTGGCCTCTTACAAGAAGGCCCTGCGGCTGGACCCCCACAAAGAGACCTGTAAGTGCAGCCTAGAGATGGAGGAGCTGAAGCTCCGACAGGCGCCAAGCCTAAGGGCTTCGCCCCCGCGGGCCTGCTGAACAACCCTTCCTGCACATGGCGCCGAGCCTCACCAACAAGCACCAACGCCAGCAGCTTGTGTCCGGGATGATGATTTCGGGCGGCCACAACCCCTTGGGGACCTCCGCACCAGCCCTTCACAGAACCACCCGACCAGCCTTATCCGCGCGCGCCGACGGAGCTTGCCAAACGCGCAGCCTCGGAGCCCCGAGTTCGCAGTGCAGCAGCGCAGCCACGGCGCAGCCAGACTGCGAGCGGCGGGAGCGCCGGACGCCAGTGCCCGCCACCCCGTCCTTCCCGGAGGACCGAAGTCTTCCCATGTTTTGCCATTTTCTCTCGTTAGGCTCCTTAAGAGAGAACCAGCACATGAAGTCGGGACTGCACGTTAGGATGGACCCCGCCCCCGCCGCTCCAGTCGCCCCCGCCCCCGCCGCCCCCGCCGCGCCCCCGCCCCGCCTTGGTCCCTCTACGGCCTGGACCCTGATGAGGAAAGAGCCAGCGAGCCCAGCGCGGACCGGCAGCGATCTCCCTCCCGGCTCCGAGAGCCCCGCCATCACTCAACGGGGCTTCGTAGTCTCCGCCACCCCCTCGATCTGTCCTCAAGGGCTTTCAGAACCGAGACGACCTCGCAGGCTGAGCCGAGCTCGCTGCCAGCCCCTTCCAGGGCTCCGGCACCCAGACCGCGAGTGCCAGCCGCGGGCGCTCCAGCTGCGGCGCCTGCCCAGTGCGACTCCTGCCCCGCCTTGCTAGGGCAGCGCGTCCCGGGGATGCCCCCGAAGCCCGGCGAGTGCACTGGCTCGCTCCCTCCGGCCCTCCTCCTGAAGGCCTCAGGGCCAACAGCTCCGCACGGCCTCTGTCCAGCTTGGGCAGCGGGACCTCGTCCTGGCTGCTCTGCGTCCCGTCCTGTCCTGCTGCAGGCGAGGGTCCAGGGGCCGAACCCTGCTCGGCTCTGAAACAGCACGAGAGCTGGGAAGTGTGACCCCTGCAGGAGTCTCCACAGCCTCACTGGTGACGCCACCGCAGCAGAGGGCGTGTTCTGTAGCAGAGGCTCTGGGCCAAGCATAAGGCAGTGGCGCTGCGTGTGTCACAGGAAGCCAGTAAACCGCGGTGCTGCCGCCGGGGCCTTCGCGCAACCACGGGACGTGGCCGACCGCTCCTGTCCTTAGGAACCGTGCGGGGAATAAATAGCATGGTAACCCACTCCCCCCCAAAAAAGAAAAATTACTTTTATTGATATTTTTAAAAAATCGTTCTTCTTTATAAGATATTTCTCTTGGATCACTGTTTTTGTACTGTCCTAGGAACTTTTGAAACGTATGTCATGTCAGTAATATTCAATTCAAAATATTTAATTTCATTATTATCTGACTCGAGAGTTATTTAGAAATATTTTTGATTTGAAGATAGTGTGCTTTTTGATTTTTGAACATGTGCTTTTATTTCGTCTGCTTTTTAATTTTTAAATTAAATATTCATCATTATGTCTTTAAATATTACGTGTCCTTTCTCTCCCACCTCCCTTGCTGAAGCTCTAATTACGTACATGCCAAAATTTTTAACTGTGTCCTAAGTTTTGTATAATATTTTTCTGAATTTTCTGTTCCTTTTACCTGTTTTACTTTGGGTATTTTCATCAATTTTCACAAAGTTACATATTTTTATCTTCTGTTGTGTGTAGTGTACTAAGCCGACCCAAGGAGCATTTGATTTTAGATATTTTAAATATTAGGATTATCATCATTTTAGATAAAAATGACAATTTTATCTTTTTCCTTATTTTCTTGATCATTTTATTCATAGACAGTATATTTTTTGCCTATTAATACCAGCATCTGGATTAAGTGTAGATTTCCTTCTCATCAGTGTTTCTGTTTTTGATCAACTATTCTTGTCTCTTCTTCATGTCTTGTGTTTTTTTAAATGCCAGACATGGTGTATTAAAAACTCTAGATGCCCCAGGATGTTTATCCTCCTCCAAAGCAAACCCATCATTTCCCCTATTAAGAAGGAAAAGTGAGATGTTAGCTACCTGAAACAAATAAACTGATTTAGATATAGGTTACAGTTTGCCAGGGCATGGTTTTGCAGGTTTCCCATTGAAAGCTCATCTGGATTTTGTCTCATCAGGACCAGGAAATTATAGAACAATTTACTCTGTTTTTAAAGAGTTAATTCGTTTATATTTCCAGTTTCACAGAACTTTGTACAATTTTAGGAATTACCAAATGTTTTGAAGGGAAAATTGGCTAACTGTTGAGATACTTCACTTCTCCAATTTTGTCACTTCATCCATGAACCACTTCCAAAAACTAAATTATTTTCTACCTTTGTAACCCTCTATCAGTCATATCCATATTCTCAGATTCTTACCAGAATAAGCAAATACTTGATAGGAAATAGTTTCTACTAATAGCCTGATAACCACAGAGGGACACCTACAGAATTTTAGCAGTTCTAGTCTTTATTGCAGTGGCAGCTCACTGATCCTTTTTTAAATACATAATTTTTGTATTTTATCCAGATTTTTAGTTGCCTTCAGAGCAAGTATTTATCTGCAGTCTATACCATACTTATTTTCAAAAAAGGCACCTGTTCTCTGGTTAATAAATATGTATTATATTTTTAAATATTCAAATCTCATTTACTGTAATGCCCTAGATTCAGTGTTTTGAAACTGAGTTTGTATAATGAGATAATGTCAAAGTTATGGTGAAAGTAAAAATATCAACAAGATAAGTGAACAGCACTATAAACAAGATTGACTGATATATATATCAGACACACACAATGCTTCACCAAACAGCATACTATACACTGTCCTCACTATGCAAAGAACATGCTCCAGGATAAACCATACATTAGGCCATACATCTCAATAATTTTTTTTATTTATGAGAAAAAAGACACAGAGAAGAAAAACAAAAAGCAAAAGAGACAAGCAAACAACAGCAAATCCAATACAATAACATTATAGGTTTACAAAACAATATGATAGGAATTTGACGATGGTTGTAATATTGCATATTGTTACCTTCAAAGGGGTTGTATAGGTTAACAGATATAGACATGTAAAATTGATCTAATCATATGAGTATTAACTGTTCTTTTTCAATAACTAATGAATTTACTAGTATAGTCATTTTAACTATCATATATATATACAAATTTATGTCTTTTTCCTTTTCCCTTCCTTCTTTCCTCCTTTCCCCTTATAATGCCTCTTGTTATCTTCAAAATAACTGTCCATACCATCAGGTATAATATAATCAAACAAAATAGTACAGAGTAAAACCAATAAAAACAAAACAGTGGAAACGATACAGGACTTCAAAACAATGGTAAAACAGCAGTGGTTGCCATAATGCTTCTTGTTATCTTCTAAGCAGTTGCTGTATCATCAGTCATAATACAATCAAACAAATCAAAATAGAATAAAATCACTCAAAACAAAACAATGAAAGCAATACAAGGCTTCAAAACAAGGTGATCAGATATCAATAATGGCTACCATAATGTATTTTGTTATCTTTGAAATAGCTGTCCACACCATCAGATATAATAAAATTAGACAAACTGAAATAGAATAAAACCAAACTAAACAGAACAATGAAAACAATACAAGACTCAAATCATGATAATAGATTAACAATGGCCACTGCCTTCCCTTTTTAGACACTTCCTTCTCTTTCATGTTTACAATATGAATTGTGTATTTTGAATCTACTAACTCCTTTAGTTTTTTTGTACTAGAGAGGTAACATGATGTTCACCCATGTGATTCTGGATCATTTCATCCATGAACATGATCTTAAGTTCTATCCATTTACCTACAAGAGGCTTGAGGTTATCTTTCTTTAGAGCTGAGTAGCTTTCCATTGGATAAAAATGCCATATCTTTCTTGTCCACTATGTAGCTAATGGGCAAGCTGCCCCCACTTCTTTCTGGTTCCCTGTCACATAAAGCATTGTTCTCTCTCCTTTGACTTTCAGTCTATGAACCCCCCTTTTGAGTTTAATGTGTTTCTTGTATAAAGCATCTTGATGGATCCTGTCTCCTGATCCGTTTGGCCTGTGTTTCTTTTTATTGGTGAATTGAGGCCATCTACATAAAGGTTAAGGCCAACATGCACTGCCTTGTCTCTGACATGCTATTTTCCTGCCATTGGTGCCTATGTTTCCTCTCTATTCAGTTGTGTGCCCCACTTGGTGATATCCCTCTGCCACTGTTTCTGGAGCTGTGGTCTTTTTTTAAATCTCTCTCTAGAATGTCCTTCAATATTCTTTGTAGGGTTGTCTTGGTGGTCGTAAATTCCTTCAGTTGTTCTTTGTCATGGAAGTATCTTGTTTCTCCATTAATTTTGAAAGATAGTTTCGTAGGGTACATCAATCTGGGTTGGAAGTTGTTTTCTTTCAGGACTTGAAATACTTCACTCCAAGCTCTTCTTGACCTGATGGTTTGTGTTGAGAAGTCTGTTCGTGATTCTGATGGGTTTTCCTTTGTAGGTGATCTGTTTCTTTTCTCTAACAGCTTTTAATATTCTGTTATTGTGTTAAATTTCTGGGATCTTGATTATTATACATCTGGGTGTAGATTTATTTTGGTTATGGTTAGCTGGAGTTCTATATGCTTCACTTATCTGAAAGTCACTTCCTTCTCCCATGCTTGGGAAGTTTTCTGATATTATTTCTGTAAACAGACTTTTAATGTCATTTGGGTTGACCCCTGCTTTTTCACTCACAGCTTTTATTCTTAAGTTATGTTTCTTTGGGTTGTCTTGCAGCCGTTGAATTGTTGCTTCCAGGTTCCTTGTTATGTTTAAGAGATCTTTCCTTTCCTGATCACAAGCTGCAAACCTGTCTTCAAGGTTTGAAAGTCTATCTTCGGTTTCCTTAAAGTGGTTTTGCCAACTTTCAATGGAGTTTTTAATTTCCTGGTTATCTCTTTGAATCTGTTTCATATATTCTAAATTGTTTTTGTATTGTTCATTCAAGGTTTCCCTCATTTTGCTATTCTCTATTTTTCATCTATGTCTTATTTAGGGATGCCTAGCAATTCTTTTATTATGTTTTTCATTTCTTCTTTTACCTGAGCTGGTATTTCTGTTCTAATTTCTTTTATAACTTCATGAAGTTGTTTCTTTACTTCAGTTGCCTTCACCTCAGAAACATCAGTTGTGGGACTCCCGATCTCTTCTGCATTTGCATCTCCTGGACTTGCTCTGCTTGGATTGGAGGCCAGAGACTGCCTTTTGCTTCTCCATCTTGACATATTCCTGAGTTCTCCTGAACAAATGGGTACTGGGGCCCCAGGCACTCCCTACGTTGACTACAATTTCTCTGAAGTGAGACTGTTTAGTTCCTCTAGCCAGTGCTGATTATGGATATCTGATGGTGGCCACTGGGTGCACTGGTACAGTGCTGTCTGCTGCTTTTTCCCAGCCTGTGTTGGGAGGGTGCATGGGGGCGAGGCCACCACTTGCAAACTTGGGCTGGTCACCAGCAGGGATCCTCCACTGCTGCCCCTGGAGTGTGTGTTGGGCTGCTGCCTCCAGACCAAGCTGGCTACCTGCAGGGACCCTCTGAGATGGCCCCTAGAATGCGTGTGGGGGCAGGGCTTAGTCGAAGCAATTTCCATGAATCTGCACCCAGCTAGGAGCTGCTGGAAGAAGCTGGGAGCAGCCCGGACCCTGGGCCCACCCAGCCCAACTTCGAAATTGTTCCCAGTCAATCACTCTCTCTTGCAGGAGGACAGAGTCCTCTGCACTCACCATCAGCCAGTTCAGTCTTCCAGGTCTGCTCCCCCTGTCCAACGCCACTCTCCTCTAATGCTGTCTCTCTCCACAGGGGCTTTTTCCAATGTCACTGCCACAGTGTCACCTTGATTGTTCATCACCAGGTTCCAGCAGCTCCTCTTGCACAGTGGGTCTGGCTCCGGGCAAAGGCGCTGCCAGCTAACACCTTCTTCATTTAAGTTTTTCTTTTTACTCTTTCTGTGAACTCCAATTCTTGCTTTAGATTCTTCCTGGGTCCAGGGGACCCACTTCCTTCCTTCTTGTCTTCCCCATGATACTGTATTCCAGCATCTGGACTGTATCTCTCAGGGAGGCTATTTACTCTACTGCTTACCGTTCCACCATCTTCCCGGAGGTTCATCTCAATAAATTTTAAAAGGTTGAATCATGGAAAGTATTTTATCTTATCACAGGAGAGTAATGCAATAAATCATAACAAAGGGAAAGTAGAAAATTAACAAATGCATGAAAATAAAAGAACAGACTATGAAATAACCACAGAGTTAAGGAAAAAATTGCAAGTGAAATTAGAAAACACTTAAAGAAGAATGAGAATGAAAACACATCTTACTAAATTTATGGGATATTGTACAAACAGGGATTAGAGGAAAATGGATAACTATAAATGTCTACCAGAAAGAAAAAGATCTCAAATGAATAGGCTAGTGTTTTACAATAAGGAATTGTAAATGAAAAAAGAAACTAAGTCCCAAATTATGATAAAGGAATAATGAAGAGGTAAAATTTAAAAATAGAAAAAAACAGTAGAATTAAAATAACAAGAGATGATCAAACCTTGGTTTTTGGAAAAGATCAGGTGGGGGAAGAGAACAAGAAGTCAAAAGAGGTAAGTCCTCCCTGCAAATTGGTGCCATGTGCAGACCAAGAGGGAACAGCCAGATACCAGACTTTTCCTATGGGTCAGTGCAATTCACAGACTGTGGGGAAGCAGAACAAAAAGTAAATGAGAAGCAAGCCCTCCCTGCAAATTGGCACCATGTGCAGGACACCGGGGGGACAGCCAGATGGCAGCCTTTTCCCATGAGTCAGTGCCATTCACAGGTGACATGGGAAGAGAATAAGAAGCAAGCCTTCGCTGAGAATTGGTGCCACACATGGGCCGCTGGCAGGGGGCAACCAGATGCCAGCTCCTTCTGGCACGTGAGCTGGGAAACAAGAACAGCCAACCCCTGCCCCCATGCTGTAAGCTACTGGCTGATCCAGACAAACACAGCCTGCAATAATAGCTATTGAGGTAAATTATAATTTAATGCTTGTAGTGTTTGGTGTTTCACTGAATTTGCTGGTCTAAAACTGGTAGTCTGATCATCTATTCAAAGGACAACAATATGCAATGCAACATCTATAGGGGATCTCCTTCTGAAGGTGGTAGCCACTGTTAATTCTCTATTATCTTGTTTTGCAATCTGGTATCATTTTCATTGTTTTGTTAGGTTGGGTTTTATTCTGTTTTGTTTTGTTTGATTTTATTATATCTGATGGCATGGGCAACTGTTTTAAAGATAGCAAGATATATTTTGGTAGCCATTTTGGATTTACTATTATCTTGTTTTGAAGTCCTTTATTGCACTCATTGTTTTATTTTTATTGGTTCTATTTTGTTCTGTTTTGTTTGATTTTTACTATGTCTGAAGGTACCTGCAGCTATTTTGAAGACAACAAGAGTCATTATGGTAGCCATTGTTGATTTCCTATTGTCTTGAAGTCTTGTGTCACTTACACTGGTTTGTTTTGATTGACTTTATTCTGTTTTATTTTGCTTGGTTTTATTCTCTTTAAAACAAAGAAAAAGATAAACAAATTGGCACTTTGAGCTAAACTAAATAAGAAAAAAAATGGCACAAAAACCAAGTTGGGGAGAGAATTTATCACATTAGGCAAAGTTTAAAATTGTAAGAGAATTTGTTGAACAAATGTGCATCAACAAATAACTTACATGAATTAGATAATTGCCTAGATACACACAAACTTTCTCAAGATGAAATTAAAAAATCTGAACAGAGTTATAACAAATAAAACTTGAATAGGTTATCAAAAATCTGAGGCTGAAGCCCTGCACAGTGAAACCCCATTCAGCCTTGCAAGCTCAGCACCTTGCTTAGAATCAGCATGCCCAATCAGCCAGGGACCTTTGGGTAGGTCCCTAGGGGCCTGGTTGGGACCCTCCCAGTGACCCCAAGTGGCAGGGGAACCACCTGTGTTCAGTGACATGAGCCGAAGCCCTGCACAGCGAATCCCATCCAGTCATGCAAGCTTGGCACCTCACTGGAACCTGGTAGGGCCACTCCTAGTGACCCCAAGCAGTTGGGGAGCTTTGGTGCACCACGTGACATGAACTGAAGGCCTGAATAGTGTACTCCATCTAGCTCTTGAGCCATGGTATGCCACTCAGAACTTGATACAGTCCTGATCAGTGACCTCAAATAGCCAGGGAACTTTGGAGGGCCATGTGGGGTGTGCTGAAGGCTGATCTGGCAAACTCTCCACAGTTTAGGAGCCTTTGAATGCCACTAGGGATCTGGTAAGACCTGACTAATGACCCCCCACTCAACTGGGGAAACTCCCTGCAGTATGGACAGATATCCCTAACCTAGGAAGCAAGTGAAACCTTGCATTCAGCTTCTCCAGAGGAATACAGGAAAACGACAAAACACAAGAGAAAAATGCAATCTCAAACCTCCAACCCATCCCAAACAAGCCTAGGAGACATGGACATAGAAGGAAATGTAAGTCATACACCTGAAACTTCCGAAATGTTAGCAACTGAAGTAAAGAAATAAGTCCATGAAGTTGTAAAGGAACTCAGATCAGAAATCATCTCCCAGGTAAAAGAAGAAATGACAAGTATAATAAAAGAAATGCTGAACATATCTAAAGAAGACATAGTTAAAAAGATTGAAGAGCATTGTAAAAAGATAGAAACTTTGAATGAACAATGTAAGAAACAAACAGAATGCATGAAACAGATTAAAAGAGATATCCAGGAAGTAAAGAACTCCATTGAAAGCTGGCAAAACCACCTAAATGAATGTGAAGACAGGCTTTCAGACCTTGAAGACAAGATTGTAGTTACTGAGCAGGAGAGAAAAGATCTTTTAAAAATAAGAAGGAATCAGGAAGTAATTCAACAGTTGCAAGATGATGCAAAGAAAAACAATATAAAATTAATAGGTGTAAAAGAAAAAGAAGGTGACAACACAAATGATATAAAAAGACTATTTACCAAAATAATAGCTGAAAATTTCCCAAACATGGGAAAGGAAACTGACATACAGATAAGTGAAGCATATAGAACTCCAGTTAGCCACAACCAAAATAAATCTACACCCAGACATATAATAATCAATATCCCAGAAATTCAACATAAGAACAGATTATTAAAAACTGTTAGAGAAAAGAGACAGGTCACCTATAGGGGAAAGCCTGTCGGAATCACAGCAGACTTCTCAACACAAACAAATCAAAAGGAGCATGGAGTGAGGTATTTCAAACCCTAAAGGAAAATGACTTCCAAATCAGATTGATGTACCCTGCAAAACTGTCCTCCAAAACTGATAGAGAAATAAGATACTTCCACGACAGAGAACAGCTGAAGAGCTTCATGACCACCAAACCAACCCTGCAAAGAAAACTGAAATACATTCTACATAGATATAAAAATAACTATGACTTCAAGAACATGAACAGAATAAAACCACTAGGCAAGGCAAAGAATTAAACAGAGGGGAAAGGTAAAGAACCAACAGGGGAAAGATAACATGACAAAAATAAGCCAATATGTATCAGGTATAACCATTAATGTAAATGGCCTCTATTCACCAATTAAAGGAAACAAACTGGCAGAATGGATCAAGAAACAGCGTCCAACTATATGCTGTATTCAAGGAGCACATCTAATCTTAAAGGAAATTTGTAGACTGAAAGTCAAAAGATGGAAAAAATACTCCATGAACAGGAATCCCCCAAAAGGCAGGGGTAGCTGTTCTGTTTGCAGACAATGTGAACTTCAAAGCAGGAATGATCAAAAGAGATAAAGAAGGTCACTACATACTAGTTAGGGGAAAACTTCAAGAGGAAGAGATAACAAACTTAAATATATATGTACCAAATATGGGAACACCCAGCCATATAAAACAAATATTAATAGAAATGAAAAATCAAATAAGCAATAACACAATTATAATGGGAGACCTTAACACCCCATTAACACAAAGAGACAGACAGAAAATCCACAAAGAAATAAAACTACTGAATCAAACTTGTGAACAATTGAACTTAGTAGAGTACAGAGTGTTCCAACCAACAACATCAGAATATACATTCTTCTCAACTGCATATGGGACATTCTCTAAAATAGATCATATACTAGCCCATAGAACATGATTAAATAAATGAAAAGAACTGAAATTATTTCACGCATATTATCTAATTATAGTGCCATGAAGCTAGCAATTAATGACAAAAGAAACTGCAAAAACTCCATAAACACATGGAAATTAAATAATACACTCCTGAAAAGTCAATGGGTCACAGAGGAAATTAAAGAAGAAAGTAAACAATATCTACAAGCAAATGAAAATACAAATACAACTTACTGGAATTTGTGGGATGGAAGAAAATCAGTCCTCAGAGGGAGATTTATTGTGATGAATTCCCACATCAGGAGAACAGAGCAAACACAAATAAGAAACCTGATGCTACACCTCAAACATCTAGAAAAAGAAAATCAAGTCAAGTCCAAAGCTGAAAGAAAGGAGGAAATTATAAAGATCAGAGCAGAAATTAGTGCAATGGAGACTAAGAAAACAATACAAAGGATTAATGAAGAAGTGAGTTGGTTGTTTGAAAGAATAAATAAAATTGATAAGCCTCTAGACAACCCTACTTAAAAAAGTAAAGAAAAAATTCAAATTCATGCATTAAGGAATGAAAAGGGCAAAATCACTACAGACCCTGTGGAAATACAGAAGATCATCAATACCTACTTCAAAAACCTTTACTCACATAGATTTGATAACACAGAAGAAATGGACAGATTCCTAGAAACCTATGAATTACTAAAGCTGGATCAAGAAGATGTAAAACTGCTGAATAACCCAATTTCAACTAATGAAATTGAAAATGTAATTAAAACCTTAAATGTAATTAAACCTTAAATGTAATTAAAACAAAGAAAAGCCCAGGTCATGATGGATTCGCTGCTGTATTCTACAAGAAATTTAGGGAACACTTAATGCCAACACTCCTCAAACTCTTCAATGAAATTGAAAGGGAAGTAAGTCTCCCTAACTCATTTCTGGAAGCAAGTACTACCCTCATACCAAAACCAGGGAAAGACCCAACCAAAAAAGAGAACTACAGGCCAATCTCCCTAATGAACATAGATGCAAATCTCCTCAATAAAATACTGACAGAATGTAGCAAGTCATCAAGAAGATTATACACATAACCAAGTGGGATTCAACCCAGGAATACAGGAATAGTTCAACATATGGAAAGCAAGAAACGTAATACACCATATCAATATAGCCCAAGATAAAACTCACGTGATCATTTCAATAGATAGCTTTTGATAAAGTCCAATATTCATTCATGATAAGAACCCTATGGAAAATTGGAATAGATGGTCTTTACCTCAATCTGATAAAAACCATCTATCACAAACCAACTGCCGGCATCATATTAAATGGTGAAAAACTGAAAGCTTTTACTCTAAAATCAGGAACAAGACAAGGATGTCCATTATCACCACTTCTATTCAATATAGTTCTGGAAATATTAGCCAGAGCAATTAGATGAGAGAGAAATAAAAGGAATAGGGATAGGAAAAGAAGAAGTTAAATTAGCATTATTTGCAGATGACATGATACTTTACATAGAAGACCCCCCAAAATCCATTGAAAGACTTCTACATGCAAAAAGCAAATTCAATAATGTAGCTGGATACAAAGTCAGCACTCAAAAATCAATAGCACTCCTGTACACAAATAATAAACTCACTGAGAGAGAAATGAGAGAAGCCATACCCTTCACAATAGCATACAAAAAAATGAAATAATTAAGAATCAATCTAACAAAGGAAGTAAAAGATCTATTCAGTGAAAATTTCAATAATCTGAGAAAATAAATCAAAGAGGATCTCAGAAAATGGAAACACATTCCTTGCTCATGGCTAGGAAGAACAAACATTGTGAAAATGGCCATTCTCCCAAAATTGTTATACAGATTTAATGCAATTCCAATCAAAATACCATTAACATACCTCACAGATGTAGAGAGATCATTCCTAAAATACATCTGGAAACAGAAGAGACCTAGAATAGCAAAAGCAATTTTGGGCAACAAAGACAAAGCAGGAGACATCACAATCCCTGACCTAAAGTTTTCCTACAAAGCTATTGTGATAAAATCAGCATGGTACTGAAATAAAAACAGACCTGAAGATCAATGGAGCAGATCAGAAGATACAACCACAACTACAACTACAAACACACTTAGCCACCTTATCTTTGACAAAGGGGTCAAACATGTTCACTGGAAGAAAGCCTCTTTAATAAATTGTGCTGGAAGAACTGGCTTTCCATAAACCAAAAAGTAAAACTAGACTGTGCCTATCACCATGCATTAAACTAAAGTCAAAATGGATCACAGATCTAAGTATTAAAACAGAAACACTAAATTCGTTGGAAGACAAAGTATGTAAAAATCTTGACGACAGGAGTAGGCAGAGAATTCATGGACAAAAATCAAACTGCATGGGAAATACTTTCCAGAATCAACAACTGGGAGTCTCATCTTATTAGAAAGTTTTTGCATGACAAATGAAATCTCCCACAGAGTGAAAAGAAAACCCACGAGCTGGGAAAAAATCTTAATCAACTGTCCCTCAGACAAAGAATTTTTATCTAGAACATATAAAGAATTAAAAAAGACTGGGGATTTAGCTCAGTGACCTAAGTGCCTACCTGGCAGGCATGAGGTTGTGAGTTCAATCCTAGGTACAAAAAACAAAACAAACAAACAAAAAAATCAGACTGCCGAAATTCAAAGACCCAATCCAAAAATGGGCATCTGAGATGAATACATATGTCTCAGCTGAAGAAATACAAATGGTAAAGAAATACATGAAAAAATGTTCAGCATCATTGGTCATTAGAGAAAGGTAAATTAAAACAACACTGAGATTCCATCTCACTCCAGAAAGAATGACCAGGATCAAGAAAACCACCTATAACAAATGCTGGAGGGGCTGTGGGGAAAAAGGAACCCTTCTCCATTGTTGGTGGGAGTGCAGAATACTGTAACCACTGTGTAACAGTGTGGATTTTCCTCAAAAAACTAGGATTAGAGGTCCCATTCAACCCATGCTTTCCTTTCTGGTTATCTCCCTGGAAGAATTGAAAACATCATACCACAGTGATATTTGTGCACCCATGTTTATAGCAGCACAATTTGTAATAGCCAGATCTTGGAAAAAAATCTAAAAACATTGTATTTTTATACAATGGAGTACTACTCAGCTATAAAGAATAATCACAATGAGGCTTCTGTAGGTAAATGGATATGACTTAAGATTACACTCATAAGTGAAATAAATCAAACTCACATGTATAAATATCATATTTTCTCCCTAGTTTAAGAAACTGAAAGAGTAAATCAGATACATAATCTTCAGTAAATGTTGTTAAAGGGTGACAAACTGCCCAAAGGGGAAAAAATAACTCAGATAGGGAAAAGGAGAAAAGAAGGAAGAGAAATGTAAAGAGATATAAATTTGTACATATACACTTAAGGTAGCTAAGATGATTGCATTATTAATTCTATTAATTCTTGGAACAAAACAGTTAACATTCATAGGATTAGATCCATTTTGCATGTTTATATCTGGTAATCTGAGTAACTCTTTTGAAGATAACTATGCAAAATAACAACCTTAGTTATGTTCCTACCACCTTGTTTTGCAAACCTGCATTATTATTGTTTTGGGCTCTTTGTTATCATTATTTTTTATTCTCTTTTGTTTCTTGTTTTTCTTGTCTGCTCTGCTTTGTTTCATCTTTCTAATACAGAAAGGATAGATATACATGTATAGGCTTATACATACCTAGAACTTTTCCTAAAGAATTTACAAGAATTGAGTTTATTATGTATGATGATGGTATGAATAGCTACTTTGAAGAAAACAAGACATTTTGGTAGCCATTGCTGATTTCCCACTATCCTGTTGTGAAGTTCAGTAATACTTTTATTCTTTGTTTTTATTGGTTTTAGTCTGTTTTGTATTATTTGATTTCAATATGTGTGAAAATGTGGACAGCTATTTTGAAGAGAACAAGAGACATACTGTTGATTTTCTTATTGTCTGGTTTTGAAGGCTTGTACTGCTTTCATTCTTTTGTTTTTATTGATTTTATACTATTATGTTTTGTTTGAATTCATTGCCTGTGAAGATATGGACCACTATTTCGAAGAAAACAAATGACATTATGGTAGCCACTGTTGATTTCCTGTTGTCTTGTTTTGAAATCCTGTGTTGCTTACATTGTTTTTTTCTGACCTTCTTGGTTCTGTTTTTTTTTAATTCTCTTCAAAATTATAAAAAAATCTGACCTACTGCTGGGGATTTAGCTCAGTGGTGTAAGCACCTGCCTGGCATGTGCAAGGTTGTAAGTTCAATCCCTGGCACCAAAAAAACCAAAACCAAACAAACCAAAACAAACAAACAAACAAACAAACAAACAAACAAAAAAAGCAACCCACAAAAATCTGAACTAAAAAATCCAGGGTTATATCATTTCACTGATGAATTAGACCTAGAAAACAATTAACACCAATTACTGTCAGGTCTTCCAAAAAGATAAAAGAACAAATATTACCTCATTTCATTTTTTGAATTTATTTTTATTAGTACATATTCACTGTATGTGAGATTTACTCTTATTTTAGAAAGTAAGTGCATATATTTATCATGTCTTGATTCTTTTTATTCCCCTTTCCTCTCATCTTCCTCCATCCCTCCCTCTTGGATCCTCCTTCCCCATTTTCATCATCATGATCATCATCAGCATTTTAGTTCACGTTTGATACATGTAATGATGATTGCATTTACTGTGTGTAGTTGACACAAGTACCTAAAACATCTTAAATCTTTTGAGGTCCTCTTCCTCACCCTTCCACCCACCTAGCCTCTTTTGATTCTATTTTCATTTGCACAAGATGTATCTTCCTGTTTTCTTTTATCAATGTTTTATTTTACCTTTACTTTATTTGTATTTTGGATTCTCAAATTAGAGAAACCATGTGGTATTTCAGATTCTGTGTCCAATTTATTTCACTTAACATTGTTTTCAAGGGGTATCCATTTTCCTATAAATGTCTCAAGTTTATTCTTCCTTATAGCCATGTAGTATTCTATGTATAGATGTCACATTTACTTTACCTATTTATTTGTTGATAGACACATAGGCTGCTTCCAAGATTTAGTTATTATGAGTTGTACTGCTGTAAACATTAGCATGCAAGTATACATATATTGGTATAACATGAAGTCTTTAACTCTTTCAGAAAGATGCCTAGAATAGGAATAACTAGGTCAAATGGAGTTACTATTTTTAGTTTTTTGAGAAATCTCCACACTGATTTGCATAATGCTTGTACTAGTTTGCATTTCTTTCTATTTTATTTTACTTTATTTTAAAGGGAATAAAACCAAACAAAATAAAACAGGATAAAGCCAATCGAAACAAAACAGTGAAAGTTATAAGGGACTTCAAAACAAGATAATAGAAAACCAACAATGTCCACCATAATGCTCTTGTTATCCTCAAAGTAGCTGCTTATACCATCAGACATAATAAAATCAGCAAAATAGAGCCAAATAAAGCCAATCAAAACAAAACAATGAAAGTAATACAGGACTTCAAAGCAAAATAATAGGAAATCAATAATGGCTACCATAATATATCTTAGTATCTTTAAAATAACTGCCCCTGCCATCAGATATAATAAAATCAAAGAAAACAAAACAGAATAAAACCAACAAAAACAAAACAATGAAAATGATGCAGGGCAGTAAAACAAAATGATAGGGAATTAACATTGGCTACCACCTTCAGAAGGAAGTTGCCCATAGTTGCTACATTGCATATTGTTATCCTCTAAATAGATGCTCAGACTACCAGCCTTGGGCCTGCAAAGCCAATCAAACACTAGCCACTGCAAGCATTAAGCATTTTTAAAAACTTCAGTAGCTATCATCTCAACCTGTGTTTCTCCAGATCAGCTGGTTGCTTACAGGGCCTGGGGAGGCTTCAGCTCTTCTTGTCTGCCAGCCTTCATGCTGGCTGGTTCACAGGAAGGGACTGGCTTCTTGTTTTTCCTCCCAGTGGCCCACATTAGTTTACATTTGTACCAACAATGTAGAAAGGCTCCTTTTTCACTTCAACCATGCCAGCATTTATTGTTATTTGATTTCTTCATAATTGCCGTTCTTTCTGGAGTAACATGAAATCTCAGTATTGTTTTAATTTGCATTTCTCTAATAACCAGCAAAGCAAAACATATTTTCATGTATTCATTGGGCATTTGTTCCTCTGTGAAGTGTGTATTCATTTCGGTGGCTCATTTTTTGATTGGGTCTTTTATTTTGGGGTGTTTCATTTCTTTATATATTCTAGATATTAGTCCTCTGTTCAAGTATTGGCAAAAAATTTCTCATTCTCTAGGCTGTCTCTGCACTATTGGTTTTTTTTTGGGGGGGACAGGGTCTCACTCTGTAGCTCAAGTTAGCCTCAAACTCACAGTGCTCCTTCTGCCTCTGACTCTAGTGCTAAAATTACAGGTGTGCACCACCATGCCTGGCTTGTTGGTTGTTTCTGTTGCTGTGTAGAAGCTTTTTAATTTGATATAAACTCATTCATTGATTCTTGTTGTTCTTTCTCATACAACTGGAATTCCATTCAGAAAATCCTATCCTATACTGATGACTTAAAAGGTTCTACCTATTTTATCTTCCTATTAGGATAAAGTTTCTTTTTGTAATATTTAGATCTTTGATCATTTTTTATTTTAGCTTAGTACATAGTGAGAGACATGGGTCTATTTTCAATCTTCTGCATATGGATAACTGATTTTCCCAGAACCATTTTTTAAAGAGACTACTATTTCTCCCATAAAAGAATTTAGAGCTATTATGAATTGTCCTGTTATAAACATGGGTATGCACACATTGCTGTGGTATGATGTCTTTAACTCTTTCAGGAAAATATCTAGAAGGAGAATAACTGTATCAAATGGAATTTCTACTTTTAGTTTTTATCACTGTCACTTTGTAGTATAACTTGAAATCTAGGATGGTGACAGCCCACCCCCCCTTGCCCTTATTGCCCAGAATTGCTTTGCTATTCTAGGTCTCTTGTGGTTCCACATAAATTTTAGGATTGTTTTTTCTAGTTGTGTAAGGATTGGCAGTGCATTAAATCTGTTTTAAGAGTTTTGGAAGTATGGCCATTTTGACTATAGTGGTTCTGCATTCTAGGAACAAAGGTTATCTTTCCATAATTTTTATTTATTTATTTTATGGAAAAAAGTAAAACAAAATTTCATAACAAGATAATAGAATAACAATATTTAAAACATTGAGTATAGCTATCTATAAAGTAGTTAGTCAGAGTATAATATATGGCATAAAAATTCTCCAAACAGCATTAGCACAGACCTTTCTTTCAAATGAATCAAGAGAAACTAATAGCATAACTTTCCTGTATTTTGCGTTTCTCCTTTTACCTTGTTTTGTTTCCCCTTTCCCCCATCCTAGTTCCTTTTGAACAATTTTTTCCAATTTCACAATCTGTATTGTACATTTTACATTTTAGACCTTATTTACTCTTTCAGTTTCTCACACCAAGGAGTTGATACAATGTTTATACATGTGAGTCTGATTTATTTCACTTATGAATATGGTCTTCAGTTGCATCCATTTACCTGGGAAAGTTTCAAGTTTATCTTTCTTTATGGTTGAGCAGTATTCCATTACATGGAGTATTGTTTCCCATCCTTTGATTTTTAGTCTGTGAGTTTCCTTTTGAGTTAAATGTGTTTCTTGGACATAGCGCATTGTTGCATTTTGTTTCTTAACCCACTCTGCTAGTCTTTGTTTTTTTTTTGATTGGTGAGTTGAGACCATTTACATTGATTACTATAACTGATATGTACTGACTCATCCCTGTCATATCTTTCTGTTGTTGGTTTTCTACATTTTCTGTTTAATTATTTGCCCTGCTTAGTGGTTTCCTTTTGTTGTTGTTCTTAAGATTGTAACTATCTTTGTCTCTTTCTAGAGTGTCTTTCAGTACTCTTTGTAGTGTTGGTTTGGTGGCCATAAATTTCTTCAGTTGTCATTTGTCATGGAAGTATCTTATTTCTCCATCAATTTTTAAAGATAGTTTTGCAGGATACATCAATCTGGGTTGAATGCTGTTTTCTTTCAGGATTTGAAATACTTCACTCCAAGCTCTTCTTGACTTAAAGGTTTGTGTTGAGAAGTCTGCCGTGAATCTGATAGACTTTCCTTCATCGGTGATCTGTTTCTTTTCTCTGACAGCTTTTAGTATTTTGTTCTTGTGCTGAATTTCTGATATCCTAATTATTATATGTCTGGGTGAAGATTTATTTTGGTTATGGTTAATTGGGGTTCTGTATGCCTCACTTACCTGTATTTCAGATTCTCTGCTTGTGTTTAGAAAATTTTCTGCTATTATTTCTGCAAATAGTCTTTGCAGGTCATTAGTATTGACCCTTGCCTTTTCATTGATGCCTATTGATCTTATGGTATTTCTCTTGGCATCATCTTGCAGCTGTTGAATTGCTGTTTTTTGTTATTTGTAAGAGATCTTTTCTTTCATGATCATAAGCTTCCATGCTGTCTTCAAGGTCTGACAGTCTTATGTTCATCTTCATTCACGCGGTTTTACCTACTTTCAGTGGAAATTTTAGTTTCTTGAATTTTCCTTTGAGTCTCTTTCATGTATTCTATTTGTGTCTTATTTTATTCATTCAAAGTTTGCATCATTTTCTTATATTCTTCTATTTTTAAAATCTTGATCTTTAGATACACACACAATTTCTTTTGTAATGATTGTCATTTCATTTTATAGCTGGGAGACTATTTCTGATTTGAGTTTCTCTATAGCTTCATGGAGTTGTTTATTTACTTCAGTTGCTATCGTTTCAGAAATTTCAGTTGTGTGACTCCCAGTGTGTTCCATTTCAGTGTCTCTTGGTTTTTTTCTCAGTGGGCTACGGGACTAAGACTGCCTCTTGCTCTTTTGTTTTGTCATTTTTTCCCCCAGGACTTATGTGGCTGGGCAGGAAGTCTCCTGATGGACTGCTCTGGAACACTGTGCTGGGTAGAGCTTCAATCCTCCAGTATTCCCGTGGCTAGCCAGGGAACACCCTTAGATTATGGTGCTGTGTCCTTGTGCTCTGTGGTCTGTGAGGGTGTCTGTGCATTTCCCTGATGTACTTTGTTGGATTGCTCTGGGATGCTGGGCTGGACAAAGTTTGTATCCTCCCTGTAGCTATCAGGGTCACACCCCTGGAGCTTGTTGCTGGGGCCTAGAACCTGGCTGTGTAGTGTTCAGAACGTCTGCAACCCAGGTGACTAGTAGAGATGCACCCCTGGGGTGTGTCACTGGACCTTCTGCCTTACTGGGTGGGGGTCAGAATCTCTGGGACCCAGGCAGCTAGATGGAGTGCACCCTGGAGTTAGCACCACCAAGACCTTGAGTCTGGCTGGGAGGAGTTCAGATCCTCTGAAGCACTGGGCAAGCCCAGACATGCCCCCGGTGTATAGTGCCAGGGGCTTGCTCCTGACTGGGCAGTGTTTGCAACCTCTAGGACCTGCTGCATGGCCACATTCCTGAACAGTGGAGCTTGCACCTTGTGTTCTAACTGGCAGAGCTCAAATTCTCCAAGGCCCTGCAGCTATGCTGGCTGCTCTTTGATGAGTGGCTCTGGGGCTCTGGGCTGGGCTAGGCTTGGTACCTCTGTGTCCTGTGAGGCTGGCCAGGCATTCCCCTGATGGATTGTGCTGGGACACTGAGCTGGGCAAAGCTCGATCCTCTGTGCAGCTAGTGAGGGTTTACTCCTGGAGTGTGTTGCTAAACCTTCTGCCTTACTGGGTGAATCTTGTGTCTTGATCCATTCTGCCAGTATATTTCTTTTAACTGGTGAGTTGAGACCATTTACATTGATGGTTATAACTGACATGTATTGACTTATCCTTGTCATATTATTATCTGCTGTTTGTTCCTTGTTTTTTCCCCTCTGTTTAATGGGTTGCCCTGCTAGGTAGCTTACTTCTATTTGTATTCTTGGATTTGTGCACACTGTTATCTCTGTCTACAATGTCTTTCAGAGTATAGTGTAGGGCTTGTTTGGTGGTCATGAATTTTTTCAGTTTTTCTTTGTCATGGGAATATCTTATTTCTTCATTAATTCTGAAAGACAGTTTTTCAGGGTATATCAGTCTGTGTTGAAGTTATTTTCTTTCAGGAGCTGGCATACTTCACTCCAAGCTCTCCTTGACTTAAGGGTTTGCATTGAGAAATCTGCTATAATTCTGCTTGGCTTTTCTTTATAGGTGATTTGTTTCTTTTCTCTAATAGCTCTTAATATTCTGCTCCTGTGCTGATTTTCTGGAATCTTGATTATTATATGTCTTGGTGTAGATTTGTTTTGGTTATGGCTAATTGAAGTTTTATATGCCTCACTCGTCTTTATGTCAAATTCTTTTTTCATACTTGGATAGTTCTCTGTCATTACCTCTGTGAACATTTTTCTACATCCTTTGTGCTGGCACCTGCTTTTTCATTGATTCAATCAGTTTTATATCATTATTATTTGCATAATCTTGTAGCTGTTCAATTGTTTTTTCATGATCCCTTGTTATTTTAAAGAGATCTTTCTTTTCTTTTTTTTTTTTAAGATCACTAGCCAAAATTCTGTCCTCTAGGTCTGAAATTCTGTCTACACTTTTGTTGAGGGAATTTTGCCAGCTTTGAATGGAATTTTTAATCTCCTGGATATTTGTTTGAATCTGTTTCATAGATTCCATTTCTTTCTGATGTTGGACATTCATAGATTTCATCAGTTTCCTATGCTTCCCTATTTTTTTATTTATGTCTATTCTAAACTTGCTGAGGAAATCTTTCATTATGGTCATCATTTTTTTTAAATGGGAGATTATTTCTAATCCGATTCCCTCTATTGTCTCATGCACTTGTTTTTGAACTTCTGCTGCTATCATTTTAGAAATTTCAGATTGGTGGTTTCCATTATCTTCTACCTCAAAGTCCTTTGGACTTGTCTTGGGTGAGCTGGAGGTCTGGGGTTGAGTTTTGCTTCTGTGTCTTATAATTTTCAATTTTTAAATTAAATTTTATTTTTTATGCATTGATGTCTGTATATTTCTCAGAGTAGGTATCTTTATCACTACTATTGAGGCTTTACTAGGAAATGTCTATTCTTCAGAGGTGTCTTCTACTTGTATAAAGTTCTTGATTTTTGTGTTTGTACCAAGATCCTACCTTCCCAATTTATTAAGGATGAACTGTTGCCATTTATTTGGATCACTGTCCAGTCCTTTGGTACTGGACTATAGTGATGGTTATAAACCCAGACAGGTACAACATTGTTATAGAAGGGAGAACAACTAATTGCAACTATTATGACATCCTGGCTAAAGTATAGCAACTAGCAATAATAATAGCATCATACATGGCCTAGAATCCAACAAACTATGGCAACTCTTAATTTTGTAACTTTAACTACAGGAGCAGGATCTGTGGTTATATAGAAAAACCCAGCATAAATCAGGAACTTGCGTGTAACGAGTTTACTCCTAGTAGAGTGATTTTACTGTAGTGGGGAAATTTAATAGGTATAGGGGATAAAACGGAGAACAAGAGAGAGTGAGAGTGGGGGGGAAATATAGTCAAAGCAAGGCTGCAGGACAAAGATGATCACTCACACTTTGAGAAGCTGGAAAAGATGGCAGAAGAGAAAGAATGAAGAAGACAAAAGATTATCGAAGTTAATCAGAAAGGTTGGGGACAATGTTCACTCACATGATGATATCCTAAGATCAAGATAGATAGTTGAGGAGAGAGAGAAAGAAGACATATAGAATAGAACAAAAATATATGTAGAAACCTAAAAAAGAAAGAAGAAGAAGAAGAAGAAGAAGAAGAAGAAGAAGAAGAAGAAGAAAGTAAACCAACAAAAACCTCCCAGCTAGACAATAAAAAGGAAACAATACACACAAAGAAAAAGAAATTCTCTGGCAGCCACTGCTTTGTGGTAGTGTCCAAATCAGCATCCTATCAATTCTACAATAGGATTAGTGCTGGATTAGATGCAGGCCTGATCTTGGCCTCTGGATTTGGGGACTAGGGCTAGTCTTTATCCAGCAGCTTTCTGGATGTCCCACCCACTACTCCTTACCCTGTTTGTCTTTATGGTACCTTCAAACAGAGACAGCCCAAGGTGACTCCCAGTCCTGCGAATAGTTGGCCTCTCCTTGGCCTTACACAGCCTGCTTTGTTCCACATCACTGGCTCCTCTCATGCTCTATCCTCCTTGTTCTGTGCTGCACTGATGACAAGTTTGTCCCAAGCTGGTTGTCGTGCTAGAGGGAGTGCTGACTTCCAGGCCTGAGGGTGTTTGTTTTGTTGGTCACCAGTTTCAGGGCAGGGTTGTGTTTGTCCCAGGTGCCACGGGATGGTCCAAAACCTCTCTTGTGCCTGTCATAGGGCAGCAAATGTGTTGTTTCACAAGCAGTCCTCAGTGTCATGACCGGTTTCTAACCTTGTCACTAGAGGTTCCAGTTAGCAGTTATGGCACTTGACAGAGAGAGAAAAAGAAAAAGAAGAAGAAAGAAAGAAAGAAGTAAAAAACTGGTGGCCCACTGGGGAGGGAGCAGTCACTAACTCTGTGTGCACCAGCAAAATTTGTTGCCACACTGCTGTGTCCTCTGTTTGCAGGAAATCAAGAGACAAAAACCCTTATATTCTAGGTCCCATGCCTATGTTTTGTTTGATCAACAAGTCTCTTATCTCAGATTAATTTTTGTATCAGGATGTATGTCTCTCCCTTTCTTCCAATTGCCTGTGTTCCTAGTTGATTTTCTCTGAGAAACTCCAATATGAGTCCACTTTTATTCAGTCATGTTGAATCCTCCATTTTCTTGTATTCTTTTTGTTCTCTTTTTTCAAAGTACTATAATTTTCATTGTAGAAATCTTTCACTTCTTTGAATTAATTCCTAAGAATTTCATTTTTCTTGATACTATTAGGAAAGTTGCTGTTTCCCTAATTTATCTCTCAGTGAGTTTGTTATTGGTGCACAGGAGCACTTGGTTTTTGTGTATTAACTTTATATCAGGGATCGGCCTCAGGGGAATTAGAAGTTTTGGAAAGTGTTGGTTGTCTTTTCTTCTCATGTTTCTATTGTTTTGTTTTGTTTTGTGCTGAGGTTTGTGGAGGCTTGCTTATAGTCTAAAGACTTCATTGCCTGTATAGAGATTTCTTTAGTTGCTTTTCAGTAACGTAATTTGGGTGTAGCTAACTATAACCCTGTGGCACTGTCCAGAGATCTGACCATCTTGGTTAACTTGGGAGGAGAGGATGCACTGTAGTTAGCTGAGTAACCGAATTCTCTGGAAAGGTACTCTACTATTGCCAATGTTACAAAGGCAGTCTGAGTGTTGTCTTACAGAAAAATAGTGGCAACTATGCAAACCTGTTAATATCAAGCAAATCAGCCATGGTCGTATGGTCCAAAACAAATTAGATATTAATATACCATCAGAACCAATTACGTACTACACTTAATCTTAGTGAAGAAACAGAAATTATGGTCTAAACATTAAGGTAAACCAGATATTGACTTACAGCTAATATGTGCTAAGTGCAACAGTTTTATCTCTGCTAAGGGTAGAAAAGAGCTAAAAAATAATTTTACAGAGTTAACTATCACAAAATTAACAAAGCTATTGTTATACTACTAAAGATATAAGATTTGGAAATGGAAAAATGCAAAAAGAAAACTTTGAAATCTTAAATTCTATGATATGAAAGAAAGAGAGAGAAGTACAAAGAATCTTACTGGAATTTGGAAATGTTATTATAGAACTAGATGAAGATAAGAGAAAAAACTGGCAAGAAATGGAAGATAAAAGAAGAAGGAAAAAATTTTATAAAGAGTAAAAGTAATAGAGAAATAATTAAAGGAAGAAAAATTAAAAGGAAAAAGGGAGAAGAGGGAAAATAAAGAAAAAAGAAGGAAAAGAAATAAGAAGCAAGGCATGAAGACAAAGGAAGATTTTCCATGCTTCAGGAAACTGGTGAAGAAGGAAGCAGGAAAGAGAAAAAGAAAAAAAAAAAGCAACAAAAACAAGCAAACAAAAACAACCCTGACACTCACAAAACAAAAAAACCAAATAACAACAACGATAACAACAATAACAAAAATCAAACCCAAAAAGCAACCCTCCCCCAAATTCTCTGTTTTCAATTGTGTAGTTTTCTTTCAGGATCTATAATTTTGGGGCAGTGTCAAATTCAAGACCTGTCCCTGTTCTCACTGATAGATAAAGAAAACAATCAGAGCCCATATCCATGCTGGTTACAATCACCAATGGACAGTAGGATTAGGGCAAGGACTCAAATTCTGAGACTTTCAAATCCATCACAATTCAAGTTGAGCATGGCCTCTGACTTGGTTGCGGGGCCTGAGTCATTTAGCTTAAACCCCTCTGAGGGTCTCTTGCTGAATTGACCCCAGCTACATAACTGTGGATGTCTCCTTTGACTGTCCCTCATTCAATAACTGTGGGAGCATGACACTGGGGACCTGTTTTTTTTTTTTTTTTGTCACTGTACTTTGTAGTATAACTGAAAGTCAGGTATTGTGTTGCCTCCTAGCTCGCTCTTGTTGTCTGGGGTTGCTTTTGCTATGCTGGGTCTCTTCTGGTTCCAAATGAATTTTAAGATTGTTTTCTCTAGCTCTGTGAAGAATTTTGATTTAGACTATACTAAATCTATATATAATTTTTGGTTATATGACCATTTTGACAATACTGGTTCTTCCTATCCAGAAACGATATTTCTCCATTTTCTGATATTCTCTTCAATCTCTTTTTTTCAGAGCACTGTAGTTTTCACCATAGAGGTCTTTTGCTTCTTCAATGAGGTTAATTCCTAAGTATTTAATTTTTCTGGTTGTTACTGAGAATGGTGTTGTTTTCCTAATTTCTTTCTCAGTGAGTCAATTATTGGTGTGCAGGAGCACTATTTTTGTGTGTTGATGTATCCTGCTACACTGCTGAGTTTGGTTATTAATTTTAGAAGTCTTTTGGTAGAGTGTTTTGAGTCTTCTACATAGAGGATCATGTCATATGCAAATGATAATTTTACTTCTCCCATTTCCATACATATCCCTTTAATTTACTTCTCTTGCCTAATTGCTCTGGCTAATGTTGTAAGTACTATGTTGAACAGGAAGGGCGATATTGGATATCCCTGTGTTGTTCTTGTTTTTCGAGGGAAAGTTTTCAGTTTTTCTCAGTTTAATTTGATGTTGGCAATAGGTTTGTCATAAATGCTTTTTACCAGGTTAGTATAAGGTCCTTCTATACCTATTTTCTTCATGTTATGATGAATGGATATTGAATTTTGTGGAAAAAATTTTTTCATTGAGATTATCATGATTTTTGTCCTTGCTTCTGTTTATATGGTGAATTATCTTATTGATTTGTATATGTTGTATCTTCCTTGTAACCTACTTGGTCATATTTGATCCATTTGATGATTTGTTGCATTTTATTTGTGAGGATTTACTTTATTAAGAAATTTTATATTTATATTCATTAAGGGTATTGGACTGTAGTTTTCTTTCTTAGTTGGGTCTTTGTCTGGTTTTGGGATCAGAGTGGTTATGGCTTCCATAAATGAGTTTGGAAGCACTCTGTCCCTTTCAATTTTCTTGAAGGGTTTGGTAAGTATTGGTGCTGTAACTTCCTTAAAGTTCTTGTAGAATTCATTATTGAATCCTTCAGTTACTGGGATTTTCTTGGTAGGTTTTTTTTTTAAAGATTTATTGCCTCAAATATATATATGAAAAAGTGTTCAACATCAATGGTCATTCAGGAAATGCAAATTAAAACAACACTGAGATTCCATCTCACTCCAGAAAGAATGGCCAAGATTAAAAAATCAACCAACAACAAATGCTGGAGGGGCTGTGGGGAAAAAGGAACTCTTCTCCACTGTTGGTGGGAGTGTAGACTGGTGCAACCACTGTGAAAGTCAGTGTGGAGATTCCTCAAGAAGCTAGGATTACAGATCCCATTCAACCCAGTTGTCCTACTTCTGGACATTTTCCCAGAAGAATTGAAAACATCATACCACAGTGATATCTGTGCACCCATGTTCATAGCAACCCAATTTGTAATAGCCAGATCTTGGAAACAACCCAAGTGCCCATCAATTAAAGACTGGATAAAAAAAGATGTGGTATTTTTATACAATGGAGTACTACTCAGCTATTAAGAAAGATTGCACTGAGACTTTTATAAGTAAATGGTCACGACTTGAGCCCATACTCATAAGTGAGATAAATCAAACCCACATGTGTAAATACCATATTGTCTCCCTAGTGTAAGAAACTGAAAATGTATATATGATCCAAAAGCTATAAAAAATACTATGTAAAGGTAACAAACAGCTCGAAGAGCAAAAGTAATTGGGAAGGGAAAAGGGGGAAAGAGGGAAGGGAAAAAGAAAAGATATAAATCTGTATATATGCATATGTAAGATAACTAAAGTGAACATACTGCTGAATGTATTAGTTATTTAGAGAGAACAACTGATACTCACTTGGTTAGATCAATTTTACATGTCTATATGTGTTAACGTAAACAACCATTTTGAAGATAACGACACTCAATATTGCAACCATTGTCAAGTTTCCATCATCCTGTTTTGTAAACCTGTAATGTTACTGTTGTGCATTTACTCTAGTCATTTGTTTGTCTCTTTTGTTTTTTGTCTTTCTTATGTGTCTTTTTTCTTTCTCTTAAATAAAAAATAAAATAAATTTATTGCCTCAATTTTATTGCTTATTACTGTATTGTTCAGAAATTTTATGACTTCTAGGTAATTGAGTCTAGGAATCTGTCCATTTCCTCAAAATTTTCCACTTCTATGGAGTACAATTTTTCATAGTAGTTACATCTTCTTAATCTCAGTGGTTCCATTGTATTTTCATTCCTACTGGCACTGATGTGAGTATTTGCTGCCATTCTTTTGGTAAGTTTAGCTAATAATTTATCTATTTGATTCATTCTTTCAAAGAACCAGCTCTTCTATTCATTGATTCTTCGTATTTTAGTCTCAGTTTCATTAATTTGTGCTTTCATATTTATGATTGCTTTCCTTGAACTAGATTTGGGTATGAATTCTATCAATATAATAAAAGCCATATATGAAAACCACACAAGTAATATAATGCTCAACAGCAGGGAGCAAAAGTGTTCTCCCTTATCCCATTGTTCTTGCCACTTTCTAAAGCAGTTCTAAGGCACTTGTCTTTATGAAACATGATCAAAAATATGATGAATGCTGAGTATAACCTACAGAAAGGCAAGCTTACTAAAAGATTGTATTGTGTCCTCATCTACCTTATTCCCTGCATCTTGCTCCATGCAACTTCTGACTCTTCCCCAAAGTCAAAATGACCATGAAAGGTATATGTTTTGAATCAGTTCAGGACATAGAGACAACCACTACAGCACACCTAAAGGCATTCAAAATGAGGACTTCCAGAACTACTTCAGAACAAGGCAAGAACAATGGAATAAGTGTATTCAAAGTGAGGGGGTGTATTTTCAGGAAAATTCATGGCAATGTGTCTCTCATCATAATATTTTTAAACATTTGCTGTATGTTTTGATCATATTTTGTAAACAATCACTAATTATTGATTCTTATTATAATGGTGTTATTCTCAACTAAAATTGTAAGAGATTTTCCACACAGTGTACAATTCTTCAATGCATTTCAAGCCTACTCAAATCTGGCATATGTCCTCAAGACCATGCCATTCCTAATTGAAAACAATAAGACTGAATTACAAATTTTCATGGATATATACCAGTTTGCTTGAGGGATTAAACTGATATGTTTGCCCCTACCAATTCAGCCATTTCCCTAAAATTCTGATATTTTATTTACATTAATTTTCTAAATGTTCAGACTCAAGTGCACAAGGCAAAATATCCTGAAGGTCAGTTGAAGTTCAGTACACAGATCAGATTCCCTAAATGAGATTCTGCCAAGAGGAGGTCACTCACCTTACCTCCCTCTGAGCCTGTCATACACCCCAAGAGCCTTAGTCCTAGATCACAACTTCAATACAGAAATTCCAAAAGACCATAGTTGGTGGGTTCACCTGAGGATCTTACATATTTTGATTTAACTATTTAATAAGCCACAAATTAGGGTTCAGATTATAACTCCAGGGAATTAAGTACATTGGCTCCTCAGTCTCCTGAGCTGGTAGGCTCAGCTGGCCAATTAATGAATGTCTAATCTATCCATAGTCTTCTGAAGGATCATGTATGAGAACCACTCACTTCATATATTTTCATACAACAATATGCAAAATTGGAAGAGTAATTAAGTAAAAAGATTACCATGTAATTGCATGTGACCCCCTGGAGAGAACCACCTTACACTTGTTGAGGATTTGAGGGTCTTTCCGTGTAACCAGTTGGAGAGACAAGCAGGACCGAGCTAGAGCTGGAAGGAGGCATTCCCGAAACTTCTTCTATCAAAAGCATACAGTTCTCAGGTAATGTTTTCAACTCTGTGACTTCCAAAATGAAAAAATATTGCCCATCATTCCTGTAACAGAACTGAAAAAATACTGTTTCTCATGAGCACAGAGGCAATCCTTGGCAAGATAAGATCCCACTGTGAAAAGATCAGAACACTGGGAATCTTCTGAGACATAAAAGCCCACAGTTGACTAATGCTTGCTATGATTGCTCTGGTCTCTTTCTCTCTCTCTCCTCTCTCTCTCTCTCTGCTTCTCCCTTGTCATCCTCCTCCTCTTCTCTTCTTCTTCCACCCTTGTTTTCTTGTCTTTTCATTTAGTTTCTATCTGTGAAACACTGAACTACCTGACCTGGGAATCAGATTTTTCATACAGTGAGGTTTTTGTGTTTTCTTACTCTAAGAATCTATGTGAGAAGAGCTCTCTAGCATCAATGTATCGGGCTCGAGAGTTTCTTGCCTTCTGGGTTCAAACTGCAGTGGCCTAGGCTCTAGTGGAGCAATGAAACCTGAGAAGAACAGGTAGGAGAATAAACATCAAGAGTGCTGGCAAGAGCCCAGTGGAGTGAATAGTTCAAAGTAAAGTGTACACCAGAGTAGAGCAGAAAATGCAGAATAGTGTTAACACCGAGAAAATACTCTTCTTTCAGGATGTCAGAGGACATAATTATGTAAGTTCATTTTATTGTCACTATTCTCCATGACCCCAACAAATACTGATGGTATGAAACACATAGACAGGAATCTTAAAGATTTCAGGGAAATATCTGAATGCGAAACATTTTTTGTTGACTTATCTTCTACTTTCAACCCTTTTCTGCAGTTCACGTGTTATTAAGACACCAGACTCTTTATACCACTTTATGCTAGGTATCCAAACTCTCACCCTATTCCACTTTGTGGCACCCCACCCCACTCACATTTAAACATGCAGATATTCCCACACTCAATGTAGTAATTGAACACTAGATACCTCTCTCTTTCCATATTCAATAACCTGTCAATCGAAGAATTTTTGAAATTATTTAACATTATTCAATTTTTTTTTGTACCAGGGATTGAACTCACAACCTCATGCTTGCCAGGCAGGCACTTACGCCACTCAGCTAAATCTCCAGTCCTTAGCATTATTAACTTTAATACATGTGAGGCTTACAAGATTTTATGAAACTATAGTGAATGCTGTGCTGAGTACCATATGATGAAAGACAGGGCCATAAAAATACTGAGGTGTGTCCTCATCCACTTTAATCATTAGGTCTGGCACCATGTGACTTCTGTCTGTTCCCCAAAGTCAAATTGGTCAAGAAAAGTAAATGTTTTGAATCAATAGCGGACCTCAAGGCAGGTAAAACAATGCAACTAAAGACATTCATGAAGAAGGGCTTTTAGAACTGTTTCAGAAAGTAGTAAGAATGTGAGGGGATATATTTTGATGTGAGGAGTTATATTTCAAGGAGTATTAATGGAAATATGTTTTTCACTATGATAAAATTTTAAATTTAAACATTCACTGTATTTTTCAATCAATCCTCATATGTCTCTTTCTCCAAGCAATTATCCCCAGATATCATCCTCTTGGAAAGGTTGTGATGATGTCTCACACCAACTTGCCTGAGCTCTAATCTCAGCTTTAACACCATCCATGACCTTGGAAAAGTCATGTAACTTTCTATGTCTCAGTTTCTCATCTCTAAAAATGTCTGGTGGTACTTTTTATAAACAAATATGGTCACAATACCTAAAGTGGCTCCTGCCCCAGTGTTGAGTCATGTAGACCCTCATCCCAAGTCTAAAATTTTAAGATTTGTGGTCCTTAAGTAACATCTCTTCAACATCCCCTGCATACACTGGTATGTTCTTAGGTACAAAAGTAGAAATAAAGATAGACAATGTAGTCAATTATGCTCTCCAAGTAAATGTAGAATGATTGGAGCACTTATGCACCTAATTAATTCCAAAAAATTCAAATGCTTGAAGAAATTTTCAAATTTTAGAAAACAACAATCAAATTTAATTATCATTGTTTTATGTGATTGTTATTTAGCTAAAGAAGATAGTAAGGAAAGCATTGACTGAAAGGGCTTGACAGACTCAAAGATGAAAGTGACAAAGATTCCTCAAAATAGATTTTCTCCAGAAAGCTGCTCTCATTGTTTGCTGAATCAGAGACAATTCGGGCCACTCTAGACTGTAGATTAACCTACTGGGCAAGTTAATCTCGATTTAGTTTCTAAGTGAGACTCATCATCTGAGAGTTCCTGTGAGTGTTTAATCCTAATAGTAAAGAGAAGATCTGAAAAGATAAGGCATGGAAAACAGGCTGATTTGCCTTTTTGTGATTCCTTGTGTCTGATTCTTGGCATCAGGGCAAAACTAAAAAATACAGGGCCACTAAGAACTCAAATTGGTCAGAAGACTGTGAAGTTACCAAGCAAGGTATGAGCTTTCACAAAGACATAAAGCCTAAGTGAATTGCTCTAGATGAAGTTTCAAATTGGAGATAAAAGTTGGGCATGGTGGTACACATCTGTAATCCTAGCACTAGGGAGGCTGAGGTAGGAGGACTATTACACATTTGAGTCCAGCCTAGGCTACATAGTGAGTTCAAGGCCTACCTGAACTACATAGAGAGACCCTGTCTTAAAAAAGAAAAACAAAAGCCAAAAATACTGGAACTAAAGGACAACTTCTAAAGAAAAAAATGATTACTAGAAAAGAATAACAAAATCTAGGAGGAAAAAAGTCACATACAAGATGTGACTGAAAAATACAATGGTATTTATTTTTTTCATTTATTACAATAAAAGACACATTGCCATTAACTTCCTCTCCTCTAAATACTCCTTCTCATTTGCACACACTTATCCCACCTTTTTTGCCACCTTCTGAAAAAGTTCTGGAAGTCCTCTCTGAGTGACTTTACTTGCACTGTGGTGGCTGCCTCCATGCTCTGAAATGATTCAAAACATTTACCTTTCATGGTCACTTTTACTTTGGAAAGTCAAAAGTTGCACTGCTGTGCTTGCTTTGGCAGCATATATACTAAGAAGTGGTGCCAGATCTGGTAAACAAGATGGGTGAAAGCACACCATAATGTTTTTGTGAACTTGCCCTCCCATTGGATGCCACTTGGCAGCAGCATTCATTGTATTTTTAGCCATACCTCATAAAAAGTTTTTATTTGACGGTTGATTAGTATAATAAAAACTATTATAAATTTTTAACTTTTTAAACTTATTAAAATAAAAATACATTGCCATTAATATCTGTCTTCAAACATAACTATCCCAGTGCTCTTGACAATGCACATATTATTATAATAAGAAGTTTTAAAATTTCACTATATCTTTCAATTACCCTTTCATGTTAGTGTGTCAAGTACATGGTATAAAAGCCTGGGAAAATAGAATTAGGATGCATTATATTACATTTACAAACGCCTCATGATGGATGCAATTATTATGTACTGAAAACATATGCTTACAAAAATTAAATTTTAAATAAAATGTTTCATAATTAAAAAAATTTAAAAACAGAATGAGTGGTTTATAAAAAAGAAAGATAAAATTAGGCAGTTGCAGATCTTAGGAATGTTTCAAAATGGAAAAATAGATGAGGAACAGAGAAAAAACAAAAACAAACAAACAAAAAAGAATACAAAAATTGGGGCAGGGATATAGTTCAGTGGCACAGCACCTGCCTGGCAAGCACAAGGTCCTGAGTTTGATTCCTGATACAAACAAATAAACAAAAAACAAAAAACAAACAAAAAAATATAAAAAAATCCGAAGCAAACATTGAAATAAGGCCATATCAAGTCAAGCAAAGCATGCACTTAATACAGCTAGCAAAACATTGCCCCACTGAAGAAGATCAGATAAATGAGTCATGGGAAAAGTCAGACAAATTAATAAATTTCCTCTGCCATCTTTCAAGTGGAGTAGTAGCCCTATGGAAATATTAAAGTGAGTTTTTGAAGGTTTATGTTAAATAAAGCCAAATAGGAGTGTGTATATATAAATGGAAACCCTATCTCTACAATTGGGTATAGGAAACAGAAGCTTCCAATCTAACTCTATATTTATTTCTAGAAAACATCCTCTCTAAATGGCCATGAGGAATCACAGCACCATCACTGAGTTTATCCTTCTTGGGCTGTCCACTGAACCCCATGTCCAGGCACTGTTGTTTATGTTGTTCCTGGTGATTTACCTCCTGACTATGGTGGGGAACCTGATGATGTTGCTGGTGATCAGGGCTGATTTCCTCATTCACACCCCCATGTACTTCTTCTTGAGTAATCTGTCATTTGTGGATCTCTGTTTTTCTTCAGTCACCGTGCCCAAGATGCTAGAGAACCTCCTGTCTGAGGAGAAAACCATCTCAGTAGAAGGGTGCCTGACTCAGGTCTTCTTTGTGCTTATCACCGCAGGGACTGAAACCTTTCTTCTTTCAATGATGGCCTATGACCGCTATGCTGCCATCTGCCATCCACTGCTCTATCGCCAGGTAATGAGCAACCAAATGTGTTTGAGTCTGGTATGGGCTTCATGGGGCCTGGGTTTTCTGGATGCAGTCATCAACATTCTTCCAGCTGTAAATATGAACTTCTGTGAAGCCCATGCCATTCCACACTACAGCTGTGAGCTGCCTTCCCTATTTCCTTTGTCCTGCTGTGATGTCTCCACCAGTGTAACTGTTATGGTCTGCTCCACACTCCTGCATGGCTTTGGCACATTCTTGCTGATCTTCTTCTCCTACACACACATTGTCTCCACCATCTTGAGCATCAGGTCCACCACAGGCAAAAGCAAAGCCGTCTCCACCTGCTCTTCTCATATCATGGCAATGAGTTTTTTCTATGGCTCCGCTTTCCTCCGTTATCTCATTCCAAGCTCAGGTTCACTTCTTGAGTTAATCTTCTCCATACAATACGGTGTGGTCACTCCCCTGGTGAATCCCCTCATCTATAGCCTCAAAAACAAAGAAGTAAAGACAGCTGTGAGGAGAACATGGGGAAAATGCTTACAACGACATAGATAACAGGCTATAGAGATAATTAATTAACGAAATCTACATGTTTCAAAGTACCTAGTAAAATGGCACAAATCTCCCTAGTTTAGATACTGAGAATGCTAGCCTAGCGATTTGACCTAGCTAAATTTCAACCTTATCCTAATTTTGTTTATGTCTGAGGACAGGATGCCTATAGAACAGGGGACCCTATTCAGGTGATCAAAACTGGTGGTATCCAAGGTTGCTGCAAGAGTAACCTCTAACTTCTTTATAATCTCATCTGCATGCTAAGTAACACCCCACCCCCAGTGTCATAACAGTTGACAATTGCCATGACAATAATCAGAAAGAACCTCAAAAGGGGAAAAAGGGGTAGCATCAAAATTCCTGGAAAATCTCCACCTAAATATGAATATTCTTCTCCTTTAAAAATTCATCAGGGCTAGGAATAGAGTGCAGCAACACAGCACCTGCCTTGCAAGTACAAAGTCCTGAGTTTGATTCCTGGTACATAATAAAAGAGTAAATTCATCCCTCCCTTTTATTTCTTTTACTCTATATCTATAAACTTCTAATCTCCAGTTGGTTGAGAAGCTGACTTGCTAGTTTTAGCTCTCATTTCTCCTATTTTTGGCAAAAGATAAAGTATTCTTCACTGCTCCACTGATGTCTGGTCTTATTATTGGTTCCACAATTCCAAAAGGGGAAAAAGGACCCAATTTGGTAATAAACGATACCACAGAAAAGCTTAACAGGGACAAAGATACTTTGAGGGTTGAGTGGCAGTGGAAAGGAGGATTAAATCCTGCTCAAAGCTAGATAAATGGAAAACACACAGCCAAGTTGACTCAAAATTTTGTCTGGTCATAATTTATTACTCATATTGTTTCTTTGGTACTAAGTAAAAAACATGTAGGTATTGACTTGTTTTTGAAATTAAATATGTAAAAAACATTGAAAGAGTCTCTCCTCCTCTCTCTCTTTCTCCCTGTCTCTTTGTGTGTGTACACAATAGATCCTAGGAAAAGAAAACTTATAAAGTTGGAGTCTGTGGAAGACTCATAGCTTTGACTGAGGAACTTGTGCAAACAGACAAAAGCACTAAACTTTCTGAATAGCATAATCATCAGTTGAATCATTTGGATGATACCAAGAAATTTATTGTTCTATTACTTGAGAATTGAAGCAAATAATAGCTCTCTCTGACAACTCACCTCCTTTTAGTGTTCTGTTTTCCATTTTGCATTAGAAAATGCAATGATTTGTAACTGCTGGATCTCAGGACATATCACGCCAAAATATGACTGTAAGAGATCACAATATGTCATGCCTATTATATCTCTTTGGCATATGGATTATTTCAAGATGGTTATTTTAACAAACTTCAGTCACTGCAGTAGGATTGAAAAACTACTGTTTTATAAGGCAATTTTATCATTACAGTGGAAATTTTCATAGTAAAGTTATCTGTACCAAGAAGACAGCTACTTTATGACTACTTTTATCACCTGAGAGACTTTTATTTGAGTAATAAGACAACCTTTATTCACTGTCAGTTTCTTCCTTTAACCCTCTTACAATTTGTCTCCACTAGTCAAGAAATCTCAAGCCCCCATTGCTTTCTGAAGTTCAAGATACTAGATGAAGCTTCAAACTTCTGGCCTTTCTGTGAGTCTATTTGTGGAACCCCAGTGCATATGCATATAATTAAAATTGTTTTTCCCTTCTGGCAATCTGTCTTATATCAACTTAATTTGTAGTCCAGTTAAAGAACTTGAGAAGGCAGAAGGAAGTCATTTTCTCACCCCTACAATGGTTTTTGGGTAATTTCTTTTTTATGTATTTTAATGTAGATTTAGGAAATAGGCAGTATTATTATATGACTCATAAAATTTGTATCTTTTGGAAAATTTTTTGTAGTAATAGTTTTTCTCAAATTTGAATACATTTTAAAGTTTATTTTCTATACAACAGTGAGAATAATGAATGTATATAATTAATACAATATTTTAAATTTCAGTTTTTATTTGTAAAATATACCATATATTAAACCATATACTAATTAGAAACATTTTAATTTCCAATTTTAGAGTCATAAGAAGTAATAGAGCATATGTCTTAAAGAAAAGATATTAAAATAATTTCACCACCCATATATAACTATGTTTTCTTCTAATGCCTCTTACATATGAAGATTTCAATGTAACCCAATAATTGAGAAGTTTCAACTTTGTGGTTTAAAAGCATAAAATAGATTTATTTCCTTTCCCAGTCACTGCATTTAATTGAGTTATGTTACTACCTGTTTCACAAAATTCTTAAATTTCATATTACTTTGTTTAATAAATATACATTCTATTTTAAATCATGTACTCCAAACTGTTTACATTTTACTCCTCTCATTCTCTAAATTCAGAATTGAGCTGAGATCTTACTATTTTGAAGAGGCCTAATCTGGTTCAAAACATTCCCTCTGCCACAGGCCCAGCTTCTCTGTTGGGGAACAAAATTAAAGGAGAGGGAGGGAACAAGTGAATTCCTGAAATTAGCCCTGTCATAACTTTCTCAGTATTGATTACCACTCATTTTGTCATTAGCAATGGTTAGCCAAAAAATATGCCCTCTGGGTGACAGTTATATAAACATACCTCTGGTGGAGGCATGGGAGTTTGGGAAAGTCCTGCTCATTCTCCTCATTGCACAGCTGTTCCCTGACCCATAGGACTTGACTCCTGTCCATTATCTTTACTCGAGTACCAGCAATATATCAGTCTTTTGTTGCAGAAGAAGCCTCCCCAACTCCTTAGATGGGGCACTGTGAGACAGGAGAGTCCCAGCTTTCTACGAAGATCACCAAGTGATTCCTACAAGAAACTCACACATCCTTGCCACAGAAGCAGGCAGGCTGTGTTCTCATTCCCCTCGCTGCCCTGTTGGCTTTTTACAGTTCTTCTTTTCTGGGCTTGAATTGTCACAGAGGAAAGAAAAGAAAGACTAATGCCTGGCATGGTAGTGCAAACCTATAGTCCTAGTTCTCTGGGAGGCTGAGGTAGGAGGATCACAAGTTTGAGCCCAACTTGGGCAATTTAGTGATTTAGTGAGACCCTGTTTTAAAAAAAAAGCTTTAAAAAGGGGATGGAGATGTAACTCAGTGCAAAAGCCATGGGTTAAACCCCCAGTATTAAGAGAAAAAAAATTAGAAAATCTACTATAAAAGTAAGAGTTCATCAGAGGAATGAGATTTCAGTCTCTTGTTCTTGAAAACGTTCTTTATTTTTGTGATTGTTTCTCTTAGGGCCCTATTTGTCTGGATTCTACAAAAAGAAATAATTCTTCTTTACATCCAGAGGAAGAGATGGCTTTCCAGCACATACTAAATTCTGTGTAAGGCCAGCAAAATGAACACCCTCTCCATTTGTTCCAATTCCAAACTTCTGATAAAGGCAGGAAAGATGAAGTTTGCTGGTAACAAGTGACAGCATTATTTTAAACTGCTAAGTTAGATATTAATACATAACCCCTCCCCCAGCCTGAAAGACCCCAATCAGAGGACCTTGATGAGCCAGTGAGAGTGCAGGTGAGTCTTCCTGCCATACAGAGAACCCTGGGTGGGCTGATGAGTGCACCTCCCCCTACCCAGAGCTGAGGGGAGCCTCAGCAACTCCTTCCACCACATGTAGAACCTTGGTGGCCTAGCAGGAGTCTCAGCTACCTCTCCCCAGCGGGCTGGCAAAAGCATGGTGAGCCCCTCCCCTAAGCAGAGTACCTCAGTGGGTCAGTAGGAGCCTTGGCAAGCCCTCCTCTCAATCAGAGGACCTTGATGAGCCAGTGAGAGTGCAGGTGAGTCTTCCTGCCATACAGAGAACTTTGGATGGGCTGATGAGTGCACCAGAGAGACCTCCCCCTACCCAGAGGAACCCAGCTGGGTCTGTGAGACCCCCAGTGACATAATAGTGTCCTTGCTGAGGTGCACACCATGAACAGGTGGGTCTGGTGGCCTGGAACAGTTTGAAGCTTCAGTGACGATATGAACTAAGGGTTGGTTCACATCAATACTCCTAGGCTAGCTAGCCTAGGAAGAATATAGGATTCACCAAACTGGCCCCAGAAGAGGACTTCAGGTGACTGGCCCCTCCCCTACACTGCAGGACCTAGCAACTGAGTGAATATCAGCTACACAGTAGGACCCTAAGACACACATGACAGACAGTCAAGACTAGTGGAATTGAAAAGACCAAAATATTAACCCAAGAGATGAAAATGACAAAACAAAAAAGCAAAATGCAAACTCAAACACCCAGCCCATCTGGAACAAGTACAGGAGACATAAAAAAAAGGACATTGAAAGTCATACACTTGAAATTTCTGATAAGATAGCAACTGAGATAAACAAACCTATGAGGCTAAAGAGGGAATCTCTCGGGTAAAGAAAGAAATGAGAACATTAATGAAGGACCTGCTCAGCATAGCTAGAGAAGACATAGATAAAAAAGTACATGAGCACTGGAAAATGATGGAAATCTTGAATGAACACTATGGGAAAGAAGTAGAATGCATGAAATAGATTCAATGAGATGTCCAGGAAATTAAAAATTCCATTGCAATCTGACAAAACTGCTTGAATGAAAATGAAGATAGACTGTCAGATCTTGAAAACAGGATCACAGCTAGTGATCACAAAGGAAAGAACTTTTGAATATAGCAAGGCATCATGAAATAACAATTTGATGACCCCCAAGGTGATGCAAAGCAAAACAAAGTAATACTGATAGATGTCAATGAAAATGCAGGAGTCAATGCAAATGACATAAAAAAACTATATTCAGAAGTAATGGCAGAAACTATCCCAAGTATGAGAAAGAATCTGATATACAGATAAGTGATACATATAGAACTTCAAATTCCAAACATAACCAATATAAACCTATACCCAGACATATAATAATCAAGATCCCAGAAAGTCAGCATAAAAATAGAATACTAAAAGCTGTTAGAGAAAAAAAGCAGATCACCTATAAAGGAAAGCTCATAAGAATCAGGCTGACTTCTCAACACAAACCCTCAATCAAGATGAACTTGGAGTAAAGTATTTCAAGTCCTAAAATAAAACAACTTGTACCCTGCAAAACTATCTTTCAGATTTAATGGAGAAATAAGATACTTCCATGACAAAGACAGGTGAAGAAATTCATGTGCACCAAATCTACCCTAGAAAGAGTACAGAAAGACATTCTAGATAGGAATAAAATGACCACAATTCCCAGACAACAACAGAAAGAAACCATCAGGCAGGGCAAGCAATTAAACAAGGGGAAAGGCAGGGAACCAACAAGAGGAAAATAACATGGCCAAGTTAAGCCAGTACATATCAGTAATAATCATCAATGTAAATGGCCTCAATTCACCAATTAAAAGAAATATATAGGCAGAATGGATCAAGACACAGGATCCAACAATGTGTTGTAAACAAGAAATACATCTAACTAAAAAGAAACTCATAGACTAAAAGTTAAAAGATGAACAAGAATATTTAATGTGACAGGAACCCAGAAAATAGCAGGGGTAGCTATTCTGTTTGCAGACAATGTGACTTCAAACCAAAATTGATCAAAAGAGATAAAGAAGGTCACTACATACGTCTTGGGGGAAACATTAAAGAAGAGATAACAATCATAAATATATATTCACCAAATACAAGAGCACCCAACTATATAAGAAAAATACTAGTAGGCATGAAAAATCAAAGAAGCAGTAACACAATTCTAATGGTGGACCTCAATACCCAATTGTCACAAAGAGATTGATCAACTATACAAAAAGTCAGGAAAGAAATAACAGAACTGAATGAAACCTGTGAACAAATGGACTTAGTAGACATTTACAGTGTTTCAACATCAGGATACATTCTTCTCAGCTGCACATGGGACATTCTCTAAAATAGACCATATATTATTCCTTGGAACAAGCTTAAGTAAATGCAAAGGGATTGAAATTATCCCATGCATATTATCTGACTATAATGAACTGAAATTGGGAATTAATGGTAAAAGAAACTGCAAAACCTACATAAACATATGGAAATTAAACAACATCCTCCTGAACAGCCAATGGGTTACAGATGAAATGAAAGAAGAAATTAAACAATATCTACAATTTGATGAAAATGCAGATACAACATATTGGAACCTGTGGGACACAATGAAGGCAGTTCTAAGAGGGAAATATATAGCAATGAATTCTCACATCAGGAAAAAAGAATGAACACAAATAACCTAATGCTGCACCTCAAACTTCTAGAAAAACAGAACAAGACAAGACCAAAATTCATAGAAGGGAGGAAATTATAAAGATCAGAGTAGAAATTAATGCAATCAAGGCTAAGAAAACAATACGAAGAATTAATGAATTAAAGAGTTGGTTCTTGAAAGAATATACAAAATTGATAAACCCCTTGCCAAACTTATCAAGAAAAGGAAAGAAAAAATGCAAATTTATATAATTAGGAATGAAAAGGCTGAAATTACTACAGATTCTGTGGAAATACAGAAGATCATCAACACCTACTTCAAAAGTTTTTTTCTCACATAGGCTAGAAAACACAGAGGAAATGGACAGATTCCTAGAAATGTATGAATTACCAAAGTGGAATCAAGAAGATATAAAAATTTTGAATGACCCAAAATCAGTTACTGAAATGGAAAACATATTTAAAATTAAAAATTTACCCACAAAGAAAAGCCCAGGTCCTGATGGATTCACAGCTTAATTCTATAAGAAATTTAGAGAAGATTTAACACCAATACTCCTCAAACTATTTAATGAAATTGAAAGGGAAGCAACTCTCCTTAACTCATTCCTGGAGGCAAGAATTACTTTGATACCAAGACTAGAGAAGGACCCAACTAAAAAGTAGAACTGTAGGCCTATGTCCCCAATGAATATTGATGCAAAGACTCTCAGTAAAATACTAGTGAACAGACTTCAGCAAATCAGCAAGAAGATTATACATCATGACTAAGAGGGATTCCTCCAAGGAATGCAGGGATGGTTCAACATACGCAAATCAATAAACACAATACATCATATCAACAGAGCTAAAGACAAAAATCACATGATCATCTCAATAGATTCAGAAAAAGCTTTTGATAAAGTCCAACACTCATCATGATAAAAACCCTACAGAAAATTGGAATAGATGGTCTCTACCTCAATCTGATCAAAGCCATCTATGAGAAACCAACAGCCAACATCATACTAAATAGACAAAAACAGGTTGGCACCTCCCCCACTCTGGAGACCTTGGCAGTGGGGTGAGCTTGGACCTTCTCCCTGGCCACATCTCCTCCACTCTGGAGACCTTGGCAGTGAGGCGAGCTTGGACCTTCGCCCAGTCTCACCTCCCCCACCCCAGAGACCTACGCAGCCTGTGGATCATTGATGGCAGCACATCCCTCACCACCCCAGAGTCTTCAACAACCCAGGGACCATCAGCATCTCGCCCACTACCTGCAGAACGCTGGTGGGCTGGCGGAAGCCTCAGCAGCCTGTTATCCACACAGAAGACCCAGAGCCTGCGACTGTGCGGTGATTTTCCTCCTCAAGTAGAAGACATCAGTGGGTCAGCAGGAGCAGCAGCGAGCCCTCCCCTTCAGCTGTCAGACTTTGGAAGCCTGACAAGAACATGGGTGAGTCCTTCTTCCATACAGAAAACACCAGGTGGGTTGAGGAGAGGGCTGACAAGGCCTCCCCCAACCTGGAGAAACTTGAAAGGGCCTAGGAGACCCCATGTGACACAGTAGGGTCCTAGCTGAGGCACACAATATAGCCAGGAAAATCTGGCAGTGTGGAACAGCCTAAAACCATAGTGACAATAGAAGCTAAGGGTTGGAGTACATCAATACTCCTAGGCTAGTCAGCCTAGGAAGAATATAAGACTCACCCAAAAGGACTTGCAGGAGGAATCCAAGTGACTGGCCCCTACACTTCACTGAGGGACTCAGCAATTGGACAAAAATCACCCATACAATAAGACCCTAACACACACACAACAGTCACTAGAGACTAGTGGAATTGAAAGACCAAAATATTAACCCAAGAGGTGAAAATGACAAGACAAAAAAGCAAAATGCAATCTCAAACGTCCATTCCATCAGGAACAAGTATAGGGGATATTGAAATACAGGACATTGAAAGTCACATACCTGAAATTTCTGAAAAGATAGCAAATGAAATAAAGAAACAAATCCATGAAGGTATAGAGGAAATCACATTAGAAATAATCTCGCAGGTAAAGAAAGAAATGACAAACTTAGTAAAGGCATTACTTGGCATAGCTAGAGAAGATATAGATAAAAAAGTACAGGAACATGGGAAAATGATGGAAATCTTGAATGAGCAACTTAGGAAGCAAATAGAATGCATGAAAAAAATTCAAGGAGATATCCAGGAAATACAAAACTCCTTTGAAACTGGAAACTGTTTAAATGAAGCTGAGGATAGACTTTCAGACCTTGAAGACAGGATCACAGTTAGTGATGATGAAAGGGAAGAACTTGTAAAAATAACAAGGGAGCATGAAATAACAATTCAACAGCTTCAAGATGATGCAAAGAGAACCAATATAAGACTGATAGGTATCAATGAAAATGCAGGAGTCAATGCAACTGATTTAAAAAAGCTATTTGCAGAAGTATTGGTGGAAAATTTCCCCCAAATGGGAAAAGAATCAGATATGCAGATGAGTGAGGCAAATAGAACGCCAAATTCCAAACATGACAAATATAAATCTACACCCAGACATATAATAATCAAGGTCCCAGAAATTCAGCATAAAAACAGAGTACTAAAAGCTGTTAGAGAAAGGACACAACTCACCTATCAAAGAAAGCCCATTAGAATCATGGCAGACTTTTCAGCACAAACCCTCAAGTTAAGATGAGCTTGACATGAAGTATTTTAAGCCCTGAAAGAAAACAACTTTCAACCCAGATTGATGTACCCTGCAAAACTTTCTTTCAAAATTGATGGAGAAATAAGATATTTCCATGATAAATAGCAACTGAAAAAATTCATATCTGCCAAGCCAACCCTAGAAAGAATACTGAAAGACAGAGACAAAAATGACTACAATTCCCAGAACAACAACCAAAAAAAAGATCAGGCAAGGCAAACAATTAAATGAGGGGGAAAAGTAGGAAACCAACAACAGGAAAATAACATGACAAAGTTAAGCCAGTACATATCAGTTATACCCATCAATGTAAGTGACCTCAATTCACCAATTAAAAGAAATAGGCTAACAGAATGGATCAATAAACAGCATCCAACAATATGCTGTATACAAGAAACACATCCGACTCAAAAGAAAACTCATAGACTAAAAGTCAAAGGATGGAAAACAATATTCCATGCAACAGAAACCCAGAAAAAAGCAGACATAGCTATTCTGTTTACAGACAGTATAAACTTCAAACCAAAAATGATCAAAAAAGATAAAGAAGGTCATTCCATACTTGTTAGGGGGAAAATTCAAGAGGAAGAACTAACAATCATAAATATATATGCACCAAATACAGAAGCACTCAACTATATAAGGCAAATACTAATCGACATGAAATGCAAATATGCAACAATGCAATTGTAATGGGAGAACTTAATACCCCATTATCACAATGAGATAGATCAACTAGACAAAAATTCATTAAAGAAATAACAGAACTGAATCAAACCTGTGAACAAACGGACTTACTAGATGTTTACAGTGTTCCACCCAACAACATCAGAATACACATTTTTCTCAGCTGCACATGGGAAATTCTCTAAAATAGACTATGTATTAGCCCACAGAACATGCTTAAGTAAATGCAAAGGGATTGAAATTATTCCATGCATATTATCTTACCATAGAGCACCGAAATTGGAAGTCAACAGTAAAAGAAACTGCAAAACCTACATAAACACATGAAATTAAATAACAACCTCTTAAACAACCAATGGGTTACAGATGAAATTAAAGAATAAATTAAACAATACCTAAAATTCAATGAAAATGCAGACACAACATACTGAAACTTGTGGACACAATGAAAGTTGTCCTAAGGGGAAAATATACAGCAATAAATTGTCACATCAAGAAAACAGAATGAGCACAAATAAACAACCTAATACTACACCTCAAATTTCTAGAAAAAAAAGAGCAAGTCAAACCCAAAGCTCATAGAAGAGAGGAAATTATAGAGATCAAAGCAAAAATTAATGCAATTGAGACTAAGAAAACAATACAAAGAATTAATGAATCAAAGAGCTGGCTCTTTGAAAGAATAAACAAAGTTGATAAACCTCTAGGCAACCTTATTCAAGAAAAAGAAAGAAAAAACTCAAATTAATGCAATAAGGAATGAAAAGGGAGAAATCACTACAGATCCCATGGAAATTCAAAAGATCACAAATACCTACTTTGAAAATCTTTACTCACATAGGTGGAAAACACAGAGGAAATGGACAAATTCCTAGAAACATATGAACTACCAAAGCTGAGCCAAGAAAATATAATTTTGAATAACCCAATATCAGCTACTGAAATTGAAAACATGATTAAAAACTTACCAACAAAGAAAAGTCTAGGTCCTAATTTGGATTCACAGCTGTACTCTACAAGAAATTTAGAGAAGATTTAATGCCAATACTTCTCAAAATCTTCAATGAAATTTGATAGAGAATCAATTCTTTCTAACTCATTCCTGGAGGCAAGTATTACTTTGATACCAAAACCAGAGAAAGACCCAACCAAAAAGAACTATAGGCCAATTTCCCTAACAAACATTGATGCAAAGATTCTCAATGAAATACTGGCAAGTAGAATGCAGCAAATCATCAAGATTATACATCATGACTAAGTGGGATTTATTCCAGGAATGCAGGAATGGTTTACCAAATGAAATAAATAAATGTATTACGCCACATCAATAGTGCCAAAGACAAAAATCACACGATCATCTAAGTAGATGCAGAAAAAGCTTTTGATAAAGTCCAACACTTGTTCATGATAAAAACCTTACAGAAAATTGGAATAGATGTTATCTACTTCAATCTGATAAAAGCCATCTATGACAAACCAACAGCCAACATTGTACTAAATGGACGAAAACTGAAAGCTTTCACTCTAAAATCAGGAATAAGACAAGGATGTCCATTATCACCACTCCTATTCAATATAGTTCTGGAAACATTAGCCAGAGCAATCAGACGAGAGAAATAAAAGAATAAGGATAGGAAAGGAAGAAGTTAAATTACCACTATTTGCAGTTGACTTGATACTCTACATAGAAGATCCTAAAAGCTCCATCAAAAGGCTACTAGAGTTAATAAACAAATTCAGCAGTGTAGCTGGATACAAAGTCAACACTCAAAAATCAATAGTATTCCTATACACAAACAACAAACTCACTGAGAGAGAAATTATGGAAATAACACCTTTCACAGTAGCATCCAAAAAAATGAAATACTTAGGAATCAACCTAACAAAGGATGTAACAAACCTATATGCTGAAAACTCTAAAAAACGAAATTGAAGAGGATGTTAGAAAATGGAAAGATATCCCCTGCTCTTGGCTAGGGAGAACCAACATTGTGAAAATGGCCATAATCCCAAAATTGTTATACAGAATTAATGCAATCCCAATCAAAATTCCATTAATATACCTTACAGATCTAGAGAAAACACTCCTAAAATTCCTTTGGAACCAGAAGAGATCTAGAATAGCAAAGGCAATTCTCAGAAACAAAAGCAAGCAGAAGATATCTCAATCCCTGACTTGAAATTATACTACAAAGCTACAGTGATAAAATCATCATGGTACTGGGAAAAAAATAGACTGGAGGATTAATGGAGCAGATTAGAAGATGCAAATACCACTACAAAGACACTCAGTCACCTTATATTTGACAAAGGGTCTAAACATGTTCACTGGAAAAAAGTCTCTTTAATAAATGGTGCTGGAAAAATTGGCTTTCCACATGCTGTAGAATGAAACTAGACCCATGTCTATCACCATGCATTAAACTAAACTCAAAATTGGGTCAAAATCTAAATATTAAAAAAGAAACACTAAATTTACTGGAAGACAAGATAGGTAAAAATCTTGAAGACATATGGAGAGGCAAACAGTTCATGAACAAAATGCAAACTGCAATGGGAAGTACTTCAAAGAATCAACAACTGGGATCTCATTTTATTAAAAAGCTTTTGCACTTCAAAAGAAATCACCAATAAAGTGAAAAGAAAGCCCACAGAATGCGAAAGAATTTTAGCCAACTGTACTTCAGACAAAGGAGTTATATCCAGAACACACAAAGAATTGAAAAACATCAGGCTCCCCAAATTCAAAGACCCAATCTCCAAATGGGCATCTGAGATGAACACACATTTCTCAGATGAAAAAATACAAATGGTAAATAAATACATGAAGAAATGGTCAACATCACTGGTCATTTTGAGAAATGTAAATTAAAGTAACATTGAGGTTCCGTCTCACTCCAGAGAGAATGACTGCCATGAAGAAATCAACTGATAACAAATGTTGGCAGGGCTGTGGGGAAAAAGGAACCCTTCTCCACTGTTGGTGGGAGTGTAGACTGGTGCAACCACTGTGGAAATCAGTGTGGAAATTCCTCAAAAAAACTAGGATTGGAAATCCCCTTCAATACAGTTATTCCCCTTCTGGATATTTTCTCTGAAAAATTGAAAGTGTCATGTCACAGCGATATATGTGCACCCATTTTTATAGCAGCACAATTTGTAATAGCTAAATCTTGGAAACAACCAAAATACCCATTAACCACAGAATGGATGTAAAAGATGTGGTATTTTTATACAATGGAACATTACTCAGCTATATAAAAGGATGATCTTGAGGCTTTTATACGTAAATAGAGGCAACTCGAGACTATACTCACAGGTGAAATAAATCAGACTCACATATGTTAATATTGTATTGTCTCCCTAGTGTAAAAAATAAATAACGATTAAAAAAACTGAAAGAATAATAAGATCCAAAATGTACAATAGATATTATAATAAGGAAAGGGAAAGAAAGTGCTCAAAATCAAAGAACAGCTGGGATAGGGGAAAGGAGAAATGGAAGAAAGGAAAAGATTATATGTTTGTAGATATACACATATAACTCAATGTATGTATAAATACACAAGATAGCTAACGATACTACTAATTCTCTGTTAGTTCATCAGAAAGAATATTTTGTGTTGTCATTATTTGATTGTCTGATTATTTTTATGCCTTGATTTTGTACTTGAACAACTACTTCTAAGATAACAATATGTAATATACTGACTAGCAATGATTTCTTACTATTTTTTGCAATTCTGTATTACTTCTACCTTTTTTCTGTTTTGCTTTTTTAAAATAAAAAAGATTAACATTTAAATGTGCTTCAGAGATAAAGACAAAACCTAATGGTTCTAGTATAACAATGTCATCATCATTATGCTAAAAGGTTATGTTGCCCTTGATGTCGTTTTCTCTGTAAAACTTTATAGTTATTATTTGTTAGCATTTTGTGGGGATTTAACTTCTAAAAAAACCATGACTGGTAAGAAAATAACAGTTCCCTGGTCATACTATATATTTCAAGGTGCTTGATAATTAGATAAGATCATAAAATTAAATCTACTGCTCCCACCATAATACTGGTATAACTCATCTCCTGGGTGCTCAACAACTAAGCTTTGGAGATCAGAGCTGGAAACATAACTGGGCTAAGAGGACAGGTAATATTTTGGCCATGGCCCTGTAAGGTCAATAAGAACCCAGAACATGAGGGGGTGTTTTCTAAAGGTGCCTACAACTTCGGTGAGTCACTTTTTGTGCATGGAGATTATTGGACCCCAGAGGACAGGAATCAACCAATGTGTAGTGTACTGAAAAGGGGGGGGGTCATGAGAGTGAGAGTGAGAGAGTGAGAGAGAGAGAGAGAGAGAGAGAGAGAGAGAGAGAGGGGTCTGGTGGCTGACACTGACAGAGGAGCTGAGAAACTTTGTACATGATTTCAAAAGTGATGCCTGAGGGGAGGCTTAAATAATCTTGATAGTTGATAGATAGATAGATAGATAGATAGATAGATAGATGGCAAGTGGTTAATTTTGATTAACACAGGTCTCACTTTAACTTGGTCTCAAATACATGGGTGAAAAGTAGAACAAAAAGATGTATTAAAAATAACACTATAGTAATAAAGTCTAGATATAAAAAGAGGGCTCCAGTCACTAACCCCCAGTGGCAGTTTACAGCTGTATCTATAGCTGACCACTATTATAATTCAGTGAGGCTAGAGGGCTGCAATGGAAGCTATAGAAACTCAGCAAGAGTCTTTAATTCCTTAGCTAAAATTTATCTTCAAAATCATACTGCACAGCTTTGTGTGGTGGCAGCATCATAGCCAATGAGGTTTATTCGAGGTGCAATTATTGCTAATTGAAACAAAATCATACTGCAGTGTTATATGTGCACCCATGTTTATAGCAGCACAATTTGTAATAGCTAAACCTTGGAAACAACCCAAATACCTAACAACTGAGGAATGGATAAAAAAGACGTGGTATTTTTGTGCAACGGAGTATTCCCATCCTCCTATTTTACAAAAGCATGTGCTCAATTTTCACAAATTGCTATATATATTTTCATGGTATATGTGTGCATATTGTGATTATTACTACCTCACTATTACCGTGCTGTAAAATATTCAAGTTGTAAACCATCATGGATTGAACACTTGCCATCATTCTTTTTTCTTAATTTTAAAGAAAGAAACAAAGCAATGGTACAAAATTTCAAAATAAGATTTAGAAGAGTAACAATGGTTAGTACATTGTGTACTGTAATTTTCAAAGTAGTTGCTCCTATATCAAAATTAACCTCTTGCTATCTATCTATCTATCTATCTATCTATCTATCTATCTATCTACTATCAAGATTATTTAAGCCTCCCCTCAGGCATCACTTTTGAAATCATGTACAAAGTTTCTCAGCTCCTCTGTCAGTGTCAGCCACCAGACCTCTCTCTCTCTCTCTCTCTCTCACTCTCTCTCTCTCTCATAACCCCCCCCCTTTTCAGTACACTACACACTGGTTGATTCCTGTCCTCTGGGGTCCAATAATCTCCATGCACAAAAAGTGACTCACCGAAGAAAGATAAACTTGAGACTTTTATAGGTAAATGGATGAAACTTAAGACCATACTTGTAAGTGAAATAAATCAGATTTACATAATGTAAACATCATACTGTCTCATTAGTGCAAAAAGCTGAAAAAGTAAATAAGATCCAGAACGTAAAATAGGTATTGTGAAGTGAAAGAAAGCCGTTCAAAATGAAAGAGAAACTGGTGTGGGGTAAAGGAGAAAAGAAGGAAGGGAAAAGGAAAAAAATATACACACACAAAACAGTTAAGATAGTTATACTACTAATTGATGTTAGTTCATTGAAAAGAATGGTATGTGCCTATATTGTTTGATCAATTTTTCATGTCTATAACTTGTAATAGGAGCAACTACTTTGAAAATTACAGTACACAATGTACTAACCATTGTTACTCTTCTAAATCTTATTTTGAAATTTTGTACCATTGCTTTAATTGTTTCTTTCTTTAAAATTAAAAAAAAGAATGATGGCAAGTGTTCAATCCATGATGGTTTACAGCTTGAATATTTTACAGCATGGTAATAGTGAGGTAGTAATAATCACAATATGCACACATATACCATGAAAATATATATAGCAATTTGTGAAAATTGAGCACATGCTTTTGTAAAATAGGAGGATGGGAATAAAAGTTTGTAGCCTTTATATGTAAGTTGGAAATTCAATAAAATAACCAGTTATCCCTAGGTTGATCATACACTTAATGAATTTCCAAACAAAATCTCATCATAGGGATGAAAGATCCTGGGCTGGAAGCATTCAGCATTTTCAGGCTACTCATGAGACTGAACCAAATCAACCAATGTGCAACTGCATGATGAGATGAGGAGAGCATAAGAAAGCACTAAGGTACAATTTGAGAGACTCAGTGATTGGGTGAAACCCAGAAATACTGGTGTTGGGAATAATAAGAGAAAAAAATGTGCACTACAACAGACCATGCAACGACACATGGGGGGAAGGGAAGCTCCACTTAGTAAGCTGAGAGAATCCCAGCATACTTATGCATACTTTGCTACTGGGGAAATATGTAGTCTGAGCAGGTAGGAAACCTGTGTTTGGTGTAGTAAGCTTGTGCAAGAAAAAAGTTGCCTACAATTCCAGTAGATTTAGACAGTGTGGTGATAGGAAGCAATCTTAAGTGTAACATTGTCTGGGCTGGCTGAGCAATAGATCAGATACCTCTGAATTTTTTTAGTCTCCAAGACCTAATGAACACTTCGTTTACTGGCTCAGCAGGAGCCAACCCTAAGAGCCAGTTTGGGGTCAGGAAAATAATAACTGTGACATAGAGCTGCTAAAAACTCTGAGTGGTAGAAAGTGTGGTCTGGTGGGTAGAGGGAAACAGAGTGTACTCCTATTTGAAACTGGTAGTTTGAACTTTGTGACAGGATATGAGATAAGCGGTATGTAGATTCACTGGGGAGCAGGAAGAGAGATGTCTGGACCTCAAAGCATTGTGTCTGGAACTGGTGGAAATCTTGGTTCCTAAGAACCCCACCTATAGTCCCAGTCACCATCATCCTGCTTAGAAGAATTTAGACAGTATACCACCATGGATTGGACACTTGCCATACCCTAAGAGCACACACTGAAGTCTCAAGACATAGGTTGCTCAATCTGTACTTGAAAGAGAGAGGGCTTGTAAGCAGCTATGATTGTAGCTGTGTCCCTGTCTATGAGTAGCAGAGGTATCGTGTGTGAATCTAGCACTGCCACAGACAGGTCTACTTTAGCACTCATCATAAGGCAAGAAGGGATGGAGCTCAGCCTACAAATTTCCCTAGCTGGTTTGCCCTTTTTGGACTGGACCTAAGAAGGAACACACTGGACTGTACGAAGTAGCATCTATAACTTGCTCTTCTCCCTAACTGGCAGTTTCCAATATTTAAAGTTGTACAAAGCAGTGTTTCCATTTTAAATACCTTGACAAAGGGGAACCTAAATCTTTGTTGTTTTCGTTTTTGCTTGTACAGTGTCCTGTGCTGTTTTTTCCCTCATTATTGGCTTTTTTATACTGTTATCTAATTTTACATATTTTCTTTCATCTCATTTTTATTCTTTTCTTTTGTTTTTTTTTGCTTTACTATTCTTTCTTGTGTCTTTTTATATCTCATATATATGTATATTACATTTCTTTTATCTCATATATATGTATATTTTATCTCATATATATGTATATATGTATGTACATATATATATTAATGCTTGATGTGGGAGCTAACTGTTGTGTTAATTTGAGTAAAAAACACCCAATAAAGTGGATTAATATAGTTCTGGGTGTGTCCGAATGAATTTACTGAAGACAGAAGACCCACCCTGGGTGTGAGTAGCACCAACCTATAGTTTTATAGTCTAAGTGGAATAAAAAGGGGACTGAAGAAGGAAGATTGGCTTTTGTTTCTTCAGAGGAGCACCAGTTTTCACCTTCACCTTGGTTGTGATCTCCTGGCTTCCAGCACTGACCTTTTGGCCTTCCACTGCAAATTCTATGGCCTCCTGATCTGGACTTGCACGGGACATTACAGTCAGCTCCAGGGCTCTGACATATGACTGGATCCTTCATATCTCCAGTGCACAAAATGCCTTTCTGTACTTTTCCAAAACTGACTCTGCAAGTGGCCATTGTAAGCTTACACTGTTTAGATAGTTATATACCTCGTGTTAAATCTGTTTCTCTAGTGAGCATTGACTGATTCACCTAATTTTTAGCCTATTCTGTATTAATATCCCTCTTTCTTCTTTCTGGCTACTGGAGTGGTAGAGATAATTTTAAAAAGTTTTTTTAGCTGGGCGTGGTGGCACATGCCTTTAATCCCAGCACTTGGGAGGCTGAGGTAAGAGGAATGTTGTGAGTTCGAGGCCAGACCGGCCTGAGCTACATAGTGTGACCCTGCCTCAAAAAGCTAGGGCTGGGAGTTTGGCTCAGCAGCTCAAGCACCTGTCTGGCAGGCGTGAGGCTGTGAGTTCGATCCCCAGTGCCACATAGAAAAAAAAAAGTTTTTTTTATTTTATGGAAAAAGTAGAACAAAATATCATAACAATGTAGTTGGAGAATAGCAATAGTTAATACATTGTGTATTGTTATCTTTAAGTTGTTTTATTGTATGTTAATATGTGATTTGCTGTTTAATTGCCAGTGTTATCACACTTATTCTCACCTTTCAAAGCCGTGCTTTGAATTGAGCCTAGATTTTACACGTTTAATGTGTGCACTGGCATTGTGATATACTCCCAACCCAGGGCACATTGCAAAGAGAAAGCTGCTCACTAAAAAATCTTCAAATAATAGTGAGAAAATGTCCATCCCAACATATGTACTAACCTCAACATAGAAGTATAAGAAAATAAAGCAAGAAAATGCCTCCAAATTTCATAATTCTATGAACTATAAATGTTGATGTGGATAAAATTCTGGACAAAACATTTAAAAATTCATTATTAATATGTTCAATATATTCAAAGGAGATGCAGATAATCAACTGAGAAAAATAAAGAAGACATGTAGGATGTGAAAGAGCATTTTTATAGAGACAGAGATTCTGAAAAATAACCAAATGCAAATCTTGGAATTGGAAAGTTTAATAATAATTTTTAAAAGAGCCTCAGTTGAAATTCTTATAAGTGGACTAGACCAAGTGGAAGAAAGACTGTTAGAGCTTAAGGAAAAGATGGATGCACTAGAAAATTTAGACAGTAGTAAGAAAAAATATGAAACTACAAACAAAGTCTATAAGAACCCTGGAACAACATTAAAAGACTTGATCACTTTTTCATGACTTGGACAAAATACCTGAATCCCACAGTTTAAGGGAGGAGAATTTTATTTTGACTTGCAGTTTTAGACCATGATTGACTGGTTTCAAGGAAGAACCAGAAAGACAGAAAGACATGGCACAGGTAAAGTTGCTCAACCCACAGCAGTCAAGAAACAGAAGAAAGAAGAATTACAGAGGGAAATATACCCTTACAGGTCACAACCATAGTGACCTACTTCCAAACAGATTCAACCTTCTAACAAGTAAGCTATAGTACTTCCATCATTCAATCACCCTCCAAACACATGAGACATTTGAGGGACATTTAGGATGCAAACAACCTTCTAGGTCATGTGAAGAATATGAATCTAAGATTAACTAGAATTAGTGAAAAATCAGAAGACAGCACAAAGCATTAAAAAAAGCCCTGTTGACAGAAGTAATAGCAGGAAAATTCCCAAACATGAAAGAAGAATTTAACATACAATAAATGAGGCAAATAGAATCTCAAATACCCATGATCAGAAAAAAAAAAACACTCCAGAGACATTATAGTAAAAATTACCAAAACCCCAATACAAAAATAGAATTTTAAAAGCTGTTGGAGAAAGGCAATGAATCATCTATAAGGGAAAATTCATCAAAATTATAGCAGATTTCTGAACACAAACTTTAAAGGTAAATAAACCTTGGAGTGAAGTGTTTCAAGCCCTAAAAGAAAACAATTTCTAACCCATATTGATATATTCTGCAAAATTATTTTTCTTTTTTTTTAGAATTTTTTTATTTAAGCGAATAACAAAACAAAACAAAACAAAACACACAAAAAAAGACGACATATATAGTAAAAACAGCAAGCAAAAGAGACAAACAAATGACTAGAGTAAATACACAACATTGCAGGTTTACAAAACCGGAAGATAGAAGCTTGACAATGGTTGCAATATTGCACATCGTTTTCTTTAAAATGGTTTCTTACATCAACAGGCATAGACATGCAAGATTGATCCAATCATATGAGCATTAATTGTTCCCTCTCAATAACGAATACACTCAGCAGTGTTCTTTTCAGTTATCTTACATATACATATATACAGGTCCATATCCTTTCCTCTTCCCTTCTCTCCTTCTGCCCATTCCCTTCCCGATTATCTTTGCTCTTTGAGCTGTTTTTTACCCTTACATAG